>BQNB010037495.1:15892-49402 GCA_026074375.1 Tanacetum coccineum
TAGAACAGTACACCAAGCCACCAAGATAAATACTTCACAGATTACCAAACCGCTATGTAGAGATACGACCTTTTTCACCTAAAAATCACCCTTTTGAACATTTTTGCTTGATTTCTTTTGCACAACTGAGTACTAGAAGACTATAACTAATAGAAAAACCTAAACTTTAACATTACAAACATCAAAATCTAGGAAAAATGGAAAACGAGCGAAGAACCTCAAAAAGTACAAATTTTAATCTAAATCAAGCAACAAAACGCACATACACACTAGCTAATCATCCCATGGGATCTGATACCAATTGTAGGATATTGGATATCATAACACAATGAGAGATCTTGGGGTTAGCCGAATATTAGAGAGAGAAAGAAAAGAGAGAAAAACTTTCTAGTGAGAGAAAATGTTATATTGAAATGAAATGACTAACCACATCTTCCATGTGATGGAAGAGGTATTTATAATGTACATAAAACCGGCCCATGGCCTTTGTAATGGGCTCACACGTGGTGACGAGGTGTCATTTTATACACTTTTCAGGGTCATTTAACCCCTAAATCGTGTATTTATGCCCAAAATAGGTACTTAATCGTTCCTTTTCTGGTATTTAGCATTTGGAAGGAAATTGGAGGAAATACACGTGACTTGGGCTCATTTAGAGAAGAAACAGACAAGACTACAACCCTACACCAACATGAATTAAGATTATGTTCTCAGAGGCTGGAGACGGCATCATAAGATGCACGTGACGCCGTCACAATTCATCCCATGACGGTGTCACAAGAAAGCATGACGGCGTTAGCTCGCACGACCCAGCCCAAGATCTAGAATATTCTACTTCACGACGGCGTCACGATTAAAACGCGACGCCGTCGCAGCGATTTTTCTATATATACAAACCCGAAATTAGGGTTTTAAGTGTGTAACTTTAGAGTAAAAAAGGGAGACGAACCCTAGTTCGTTTGGCAGCTTATTAGGACGATTTTAGGGCTTCAAAACCCTATTGTACCTCCTTCAATTCATGTTTTAATCAAGTAAGACTATCTTAATCATTCAATATGTCTTGTTGTTTGATTCTTTATTGTTCTTGCTTTATCTTTAACATGCTTGGCTAAACTCCTTATTGTATTCATTTATGATTGTATGAAACCTAGAATGTAGATCTTAGTGGTGTTGCTTCTTGTGATGAATATGCATGTTAGGCTTTAGAAAACCAGCTTTTGTCTGTATCGCTGTTGATATGTCTAGGGAAACATGATTGTGTAGAAAGGATACCATCGGGTAACAGTCTTCATACTACCTTGCCCCTTATATGGTTGATGCACTTTTAATATATTTCAAATGCATTTAATATACTCTTGGGGGCCGGGTAATAGTCTCCATACTACCTTACTTTGTGTTTTGCCTCAACGGAATATTAAATAGACGACAGGTTCGTGTAATCTATTCATGACTTAGGAAATAATTACATAGATCATCATAAGTGTGACAAAGCATCAACATTAGAAGAAGCAATCTAGGGAGTATACATGATTAAATGAATATAATCTTTTTATTATATTGTTATCACCATTAGCGTAGTTTATTATTTAGTTTAATAGCTAAAACCAAACCAAACCTCTCAATTATATGATTTTACTGCTTTCTATAAAATATAAAAATACAAAAATAATCTTCTCTCAACCTCTAGAATTCTGTTAGACCGTGATCAAGCCTTTCCAACCTATTTCTCTATAGAACGATAACAACCCCTGAGTCTTGCCTAAACTATTACTACAACGGTTAGGTACTCTGCCTAGGGAGTTGTAAAACTTCTTGTAGAAATCCCTTATGACAACCGCATCAAGTTTTTGGCGCCGTTGCGTGGGGAATAGTTAGGTTTTGATCATAGTTTAGCTTAGTTCTACTTGCTTGAATCGTTTCAAGTGAAACTTTCATTCCCGTATATTAGCTTTCTCGTAGTCTATCTTTTCTTCATGTTATTTGTTTCGTAACCCATTCTCGTCAACTACCATGGGAGACGAGAATCATATTCGTACTCTTAGAAACTACTCCAAACCTAGCCACGAGGGCTATAAGAATACCATTGAGCTCCCCGTAGGGAACAACGTGGTACCTTTTCGATCTGACACCATCCGGTTGGTGCAAAATGTATGCTTATTCCACGGACTTCGGTCCTAGGATCCAAACCAACACCTCAAGGATTTCCTAAAACTTGTGGACTCACTTGACCTTGACGGTGAAAACAAGGAAAGAACGCGTCTGCGTTTATTTCAATTTTCCCTTCGCGATCAAGCTAGCAATTGGCTTAAACGTCTTCCAGTAGGATCCATCACCACATGGGAGGATCTTACTACTCGTTTTCTTGCTCAATTCTTTCCACCGAGAAGGACCGCAAAACTCCGCAATGATATCCTGATGTTCCAACAACATCATGAAGAATCTTTATCAGAAGCATGGACTCGTTTCAAGGACTTACTACAAAAGTCCCTCATCATAGCATTGATCTTTGGCTCCAAGTCCAATTTTTTTATGACCATGTCAATCTCGTCACAAGATGAACCATTGACCAATTGGCCAGTGTTAAGCTTCGTGACCGAAACGCCGAAGAATCCTGGGAATCATTAGAGGACCTCGCCCTCTATAACAACGAAAGTTGGAACGACCCAAGGGATTTCTCTAAGCCGGTCAAGGAAATCGCTTTGCCTCAAGATGTCCCGAGTACATCCGACCGCTGCCTCATCAAGCTCGAAAATCAAGTCCAACGCTTGATGGAAGCTCATCTTGATCCAACACAACCTACTTAAGTGAACAAAGTCACTACCTCATGTGAAATCTATAGTGGTCCTCATGACACTCAGTATTGCATGAAAGATCCCGAACAAGCCTTTGCCAAATACACATCCTCGCGCAACCACGATATGGGAAATAGGAAATTCACCACTAACCAAGGACCAAGGAATTTCAATGAAGCCACCAACACCTAGAAGGATAAACCAAACTTTAACCGAGAACGAACTAAAACATTCACAAGCCCACAGAACTGCTCGATCTCTACTCATTTGTCTAATTACCAAATAAAGCTTGAAAAGGCATTAGATGATTTTGACTCTCACCAAGAGAATAGATTATCTCACCTAAGAACCCAACTTGAACAACAACAAGACGACATGATCGAAAAGATTAATCTTCTGTGAAAAACTGTTTTTGAAAAGCTTAATGACGCACCTATCCCCGAATCTACAGGAGACTCCATGGCTTTCGAAAATACTGCCTCAATCAGCCATATCGAGAGGGAGGATCTCAAAAGAAATGGAATCAAAAGCCCATCAAAGCTATTCTCCCTAAAGTGCCTCTCCCCCGCATCCATAATTAAACTAAACAAGAACCCATCAGCCCTAAAACGCATTCATTTCGTCAATTTAATTGTCATCCTCAATAAGGAAAGTGAAGCTGAAGAAGGAGAAACCACGACAGACATCACACTCGAACACGACCATAACATAACAAAAGAAGCAAAGGATGAAGTAAAAGAGGTGATGAAAGAAGAAGAAAGTGAAGTAGAAACTGATTGGGAAGTTGAGAAAATACTCAAAGAGGAGGAAGAGGATGAAGATGGTGAATATTTTAACTCGTTCCCAACTATGTAGGAATTAACACATCATGAATGGCTATTAAAGAATCCTCGACCCCCGTGGGTAAAAGCGAGAATAAGAGCCGGAAGCCTGAACAACATCAAAATTTCTTGCATGATCGGACACTTCTTCAAGAGACATGCTTACATAGACCTAGAATCACCAATCAATATCATGTCTAGGCGTCAATATAATCAGATATTGACTTATGGGCTTGGATCGAGGCTGAAACCATCAAACCCTAATAAAATTAGTAACTTTGTTGGAAGAGCAAGAAGTCTAAATTTTTTCATAAGAAGCTTCGCCTACGAATGCGACTTTATGATATTGGAAGATACCACTAGAATTATTGATCGCCATCTTGGAGAAATAGCTTTTGGAAGGCCCTTCATTGATGAAACCAGCCTTGTCTACGATAAAGAAGAAGAAACGATCAAGTCTAAACAGGATGATGAGAAAATTACATTTAAAATGCCTCACACCATGGAAATATTTAAGCAAACACGACTTATGGGTTTAAGCACCGATTCCATACCCTCATCCGCCTATGAAGAAAACTTTGGCCATGGAAGGATGCGCTACTATCAAAGCTTACTCATTGGAGATGAATACATGCAAGACGGAGGTGATAGGAGATGAATTAGGCATTTGATGAGATTAGAAAGAGAGATGATGGGAGACAAAGGAGAAGTCACGTAGTGACGTGTGACTTCGAGTCTAGCTATAAGACTCGTAAATAAAGAAAAGCGCTTTTTAGGAGGCAACCCAATATTTACTTTTCCCGCATATTAGGAGTCTTGTGTGTTTTAATTCTCTATCGTTTGTTTTATTAAGTTTGAATTAGTTTGTAATCATGTTTTGTTTGTTTGTAAGTTCGTCTTATTTGCAATCAAAGGTATTTTGCAACAAAATAAGTGTATGGGAAATATTCGGTTTTTGGAACCAAATTTAAACATTTGAAATAAATTGTTTAGATTAATTCACGTGAGTTTCGAGTCATATGATTGAATTATTAATTCTCAGGTTGTTATGCAACATTTTGTACAGGAAAATAACTTATAAGAATGAGTGTAGATAATTTTTCATCAAAAACAAAAAATGAGTTTTCACAGAGTATGGAGACGGCGTCACGATTTGCACGCGACGCCATCACCACGACACATGTGACGGGGTGAGGTTATCCCTGACGGCGTCAAACGCCCAGTTACAGGAAAACTCGAAAATTTTAAGTATTTTTTAAAATAAAACTTGTACAACACTTAAGAAAGTTGTAATTCTTTTATAAACTTGCAAAACCCTGAGTTTAACAATTCTCTCATCCTATCTTTATTGCTTTATAGATTCAACCCTAATTTCACACTGTATGTTATTATATCGCACATTTTATGCTTGGTGTAGCTGTCTTTGTTTTTTATTACATGTTATATTTGATGAGAAGAAGCTTGGAATCTCTTAGGAAATTTCAATGGATGATTCTTGGAGGACGATTTAACCAGTTATCACACGTTTCTCTCCATTATTGAGCAAACCAGGGGAGTACTAGTTTCTTTTACTTGTTTTCCTTTCTCTTTATTCGTTTTTATAGGTACTTCTATTGAACATTGGGGACAATGTTCAACTTAAGTGTATGGGGGAAAATAAGCCTTAGAAATTATTCTTTCATTTGCCATTTGCATGTTCCTTAAAATGATGGGTAATATACCGAAACATAGCATAAAAAGGTAATTTTGACCCAAATTTAAATTTTTTATGACACATACCGATGAAAACCGAGTATTATTAGCATCTCATGGATAGGAATGTATATGACTAGCACAAAAACCCTCAGAATTCCACCCCAAAAATGTGAGGTTTGCCTTTAGATCTATAGGAATTCAGGTATATATTATTGATACCCAAGATAGTTTATACATTTAACTTTCTCGAGTTAAGGAGTGAGCAATCATGTGTATCTATTCCGTCGTTACAGATGTGTATATGTGGTTTTGTTGCCTTTTCTAGAGCATTGAGATCGGTATTAAATTATATGAGTGTACCAATAGTATATTAAATTCTAGAACTTGTTATTGTGATGCATCCCGAGACCGCATAGTAAGTATTAGGATTTGCTGGATAAGAGGCACTAGGATTAACCCATGTTTTAAACCTGTAATTGTTAAGATGGTTACACCGATCATGTAACTATCCCACACCCTTGCCATGCACTCGTTATTAGTGCATGATACCTCTAGTACAACCCTTCAAGCCTATCCTTTTTTACAGTTCTCGTAATTTTCTGGTTAAGCCGGACTATTAATGAAGAGCATTTTCAACCCTTAAACCAATCGTTACACCCAAATCGCCTTAGCCTACCTTGTATGTACTCACTTTTAGTACATTATTGTGTATAACCCAAGTTAATTATTTGAGTACACGGTTGCTAATTCCTTATCCTTGTAAATACTATTTTAGGACGATTGAGATCCATGGTAGTATTTATTTCGGGAAAGAATGGGGAAGAAAAGTTAAGTCAATACCCTCATACATTTATTAGATGATCTCTATGTTATTTTGATCCACCTCAAATCGGGTCATTAGTTAGATTGTAAATATCGAGCTTGTAAAAGCTCAAGTGTAGGGGTACGTGTTATAAACCCCAAGTTATGATGTATTATATTATTCAAAAAAATAGATAAGAAAAAGAAAAGAGATCGATGTAGAGTTGTGTAGAGTTTGTATATCTTCGTCCGAGTCTTGGCTTAGCAACCAAACCAGCGTGTATTCATATAAATATTTAGCTAACCCTTCAACTCCAAATTCACCCAAAGCCACCCAAATGTACCCCATCCGTTTTTGTTTCCATTATATGTTATCTTACACCTACACCCCACAACCCTTTGAAAAGACCTCTTAGATAGTAGTGAATAATGCTTGCACCCAGCGATGGAGGTTTAATCCTTTACCAAGCCTATGGTAATTTATATGATATGACAGGTGATGAGTGTTTATTTTCTGTTTCCCTATAGTTGTTATAATTTATTATACACCCGAGAGAAAGAGAGAATCCCAAACACTTATGTGAGGTGCTAGTATATGCTTTTCGTGCTTTTAGTTACGAGGTCTAGGAGGTTGTGTTGTAAAATACTTTTAAAGAGTAGGTTAAACGACCCTAATACTGCTATTGTCTAGGTAGAAAAGCCTATTTGCTTGAGGATAAGCAAATCCCAAGTGTAGGGGTATTTGATGAGGTGTCATTTATATATTTTTTTCAGGGTCATTTAACCTCCTAAATCATGCATTTATGCCCAAAATAGATACTTAATCGTTCCTTTTCAAGTATTTAGCATTTGGAGGAAATACACGTGACTTAGGCTCATTTGGAGAAGAAACGGATAAGACTACAAACCAACACCAAGACTCTTCAAGATTTAAAGTCTCAGCGGCTGGAGACGACGTCACCATTTATACACGATGCTGTCACACTTCATCTAGTGACTGCGTCACAACATTTCTTGACGGCGTCAGCCCGCACCAACTCAACTCGGATCTAGAAGATTCTACTTTACGACGGCGTCACGATTAAAACGCGACACCGTCACAACGATATTCTTATAAATATAGACCCGAAATTAGGGTTTTATGTGTGTAACTTTAGAGTAAAAAATGGGGACGAACCCTAGTTCGTTTGGCAGCTTATTAGGATGATTTTAAGGCTTCAAAATCCTATTGTACCTGATTCAATTCATGTTTTGATCAAGTAAGACTATCTTAATCATTCAATATGTCTTGTTGTTTGATTGTTTATTGTTCTTGCTTTATCTTTAACATGCTTGGCTAAACTCCTTGTTGTATTCATTTTTAATTGTATGAAACCTAGAATGTAGATCTTAGTGGTGTTGCTTCTTTTGATGAATCTGCATGTTAGGCTTTAGAAAACCAGCTTTTGCCTGTATCGCTGTTGATTTGTCTAGGGAAACATGATTGTGTAGAAATGATACCATCGGGTAACAGTCTTTATACTACCTTGCCCCTTATATGGTTGATCCACTTTTACTATATTTCAAGTGCATTTAATATACTATTGGGGGCCGGGTAATAGTCTTCATACTATCTTACTTTGTGTTTTGCCTCAATGGAATATTAAATAGACGGTGGGTTCGTGTAATCTGTTTATGACTTAGGAAATAATTACATAGATCGTCACAAGTGTGACAAAGCATCAATACTAGGAGAAGCAATCTAGGGAGTAATACATGATCAAATGTATACAATCTTTTTATTATATTGTTATCACCATTAGCGTAGTTTATTATTTACTTTAATAGCTAAAACCAAACCAAACCTCTCAATTATATAATTTTACTGCTTTCTATAAAATATAAAAATACAAAAATAATCTTCTCTCAACTCCTAGAATTCTGTTAGACCGTGTTCAAGCCTTCCCAACCTATTCCCCTAAAGAACGATAACAACCCTCGAGTCTTGCCTATACTATTACTACAATGGTTAGGTACTCTGCCTAGGGAGTTATAAAACTTCTTGTAGAAGTCCCTTACGACAACCGCATCAGCTGGACCTGAAAAACTTGCCTGAAAAATCACGGAAGTATCTTGCGTTTCGGATCGAAAGGCTTGTTGGAAACCGAATGGTAATAGGAGTTGCGTTTTTGCTGTGTGTGAAAACTGAATGAGAAGGGTTTAATTTATAGTGAAAACTTGTCTTGGTCACAAAGACAGAATCACTCATAAAATTAAACCGATTTTGATATATCATATCCACTTAAACTGATTTTGTAACTTATTTTAAAAGTTTTAAATCAGTCGAATATGTTCCATTTATTTAAACTGATTTTGTAAACTTTTTCTTAAAGTTTATAATCAATCCTAAAAATAAATGAATGCAAAATCTGGAAACTTTATTAATTAATGAAACGAAATCAGCAGCAAAATGAAACCCGCATAGGTGAGCTTTCGGAGCTGCATTCGTGTCTGCAGGTCGGGCGGGCTCGCATGAGTTCAGAAGCTTCAAACTCATTTTGGCCCAGAAATCTCAAAATATGCACCCCCCCTTGCGCGCGCACGTAGGTGTGGGCGCATAACCAACCTAAAGGAATTTATAGCAAATATCAAGATTCCTATATAAACACATTCCCACTTCACTCTTTGGGCTATGTGGGATACATATAGTTTCCAGATTTTGTGCCTCACTTTGAGACACGATATCTCATTCATATATACTCCAATTTGGACATACTTTAGCTCGTTGCGAAGCTCTCTTCAAGAAGAACGCAAAGCTACCATCCAACACAAATATATGTAACATATACATACATTAAATATTGTCCAAAGTTTGCAAAAAATTATTTTGCAAAACCATTTTCCCAACAAATACGAACAATAAAATGATGAGAGGTAAATGACATACTCTACGGGTGTGTTTCGTGCGAAACATTTACTGAATATTTTGAAGTGGTAAACGTTGAGCGTCGAGCTTTTTAATCGTTAATGCTCGTTTAGTAAGTAACAATTAAATTTATCTATTTTACGGAATGTTTATTTTCTAACGCTATATGAAGTATTACCTTCGTCTTAATTTATTTCTCATGTTTTGACTTTGTGAAATCTTTCTTTGTCAACTTTATTGTTAAATAATTTTATTTTTTGTTATATAATACTTGATTAAAATTATACAAAAGAAAATAAATTTAAAATCTAATACATTCATATATTTTGCACAAATTATTGTATAACATAAAAAATAGTTAAAATAAAAATGTCCAAAAGTCAAAACAAGGACAAATATATTCACATCTAATGCTCACTGCTACTGGTGACTGCTAAGACCATGGTTCTAAAAGGCACGCAAAGGCCTCGCAAAAGCCTCGCAAAGGCGCGAGGCGTGACCTGCACGCCACGCAATAGATCAAGGCTTGGGCTTAAGGCTTGACGTGAGATGATAAGTGAAAAAACGTGATAAGACACGGTAAAACGTGATGCGTGAAGGTTTTTTGAATTCAATTTTGATAAAAAGTCGTATTTTTATATAGAAATGAAAAAGATTACATGAAAAGATAGTTTCTTGACTTTATTCCTTATGTATGACATTTTTTGTAAACTCAATATATTTGTAATATGATATAAATATACGAATTTATAAATATTTTCATATTTGCGCCGCTTTAAGTTACGCCTTAAAAACGTCATGACTCGCCATGGCTCGCAAAGGCGTGAGGCTTAACTATGCCGCCACGCCACGCCTCACGCTATTTATAACCTTGGCTAAGACCATTCATCATTTAAAAGCTGTTTTAGAGAGTATGATTACACCTACAACTACGTTACTACACGTTATAATAGAAAAAAAACTAGTAATACTCACATCTAATGCTCACTGCTACTATGACTGCTAATGCTACTTTTACAAAACACACACATACATTTTAAGTATATCGCAAAAGTTTGTCATATTATCAAACATATGAAATAGTTATCCGGATTATTTTCCTTACAAAATAGGGGGAATTCTTTTTGTGAGTATGCTTCTAGTAATCAAATCTACTTTTGTCTACAAACTTCTAGTCTTATACTTTTCTTCTGAAAGTTTTTTTCTTCGTTATTTGAGTTTCTAACTCGATATTGTGAGTCGACTAATTTCATGACGATTACCATTTTGGATAGCTCGGAGTCGATGCAGGGAACCTTTGTGGCAACAAATGATTTTCCCCATTAGCTTCAAACCATTGACCTCCGTTTCAAAAGGCTGATATTCTTCTTAAAGTTATAGTCAATAAGAAAAAAAAACTTACTCCACTGATAATTCGTTTTCATTCCTTAGTGTATTGTTGGTAAAAACTAAAAACCGACAACTATTTTGAAAATATGAAAATAAGAGAAAAAAGTGTCAAGGCATGTCGAAACACCCGTTTTGCCGTTTGGTGTGTCATATTGTGCCACTCAGCTTTCACACCCTGAAAACCACTCTTTTGCATAATGGGGTAGGTTATTAAGACACCCTTAAAACACTATTGGTACCCTTTTGTGTTTTTTGGATTTTTTTTATTTTTATAATTTTGATTTTGTTATAAAATTGTGAAACAGAAAGTGTGTAAAAAAAATATAAAGTATGACAAGTCAAAAGTATAAAACTGACAAAAAAATAAAACATAAACTGAAAAAAATTATGTTGTACTATAAAACAAAAGGTCAAAGTAAGTGGATGTTGTACTTTTTAATACTTTTTTGATGGGCTAGAAATGATACCAATAGTATTACCCTTGCATAATATCTCCTGGTACCTACTATTTTATTTTCTTTTCCTTATGTAATCAAACAAAATTATCATTTATTAAAAATAAAAGTACAAATTACAAAAAAAGTTAAAAAAATATGAACAAATTGTTACATAAACAAGAAAAAGTATTACATAAGCGCAACCAATACACACTTACACATGTACTAAATATATCAAATTGTATTTTCATGCACTAAAACTAAAAAAATGATTATGAACAAAATTAGGGAAAGAAGACAAAAAAATCAATTTTTTTGGTATATCTGGTTCCGGCTTGACATTACAAGCAGACTAACCCCAGGGCGATTGTTAGCCTCACTATTTTAGTGAAGCTGACGTCTTACACATGAATTGGACTAGCTATAGACCGACTGCTAAACGCAGGGACTAATATTGTATAAGTGGGATAGATAGCTTTGTGTTAGGCTATAAACTCTCCATGGGGGGTTGGTGGAAGTTCAAGTATTGTTTTCATTCTAATCCAATAAAACACATTTTTCTTTCACATTCTCTCTACTTTCTCTCACTAGAAACACAATGAAATATCTTATGTTCTTTGATCAACCAAGACCCCCCGAAAAGGTGTTTTGAATCACGCAACATGTGGTATCAAGAGCCTAGGTCATGTTTTGTATTGTGTGTTGTGTTCGTGGGCTGTTTACAACTTATTTCTAGCTTATTTAAGCTTATTTCATGGGCTTATTGTTTTGGAAAAAACCACGTTTGAATCTGTTGATTGAATCTGTGTTTATCAATTTATTTTCTTATTATTTTCGTGTTCTTTTTGTCCTTAAAAAGCCACGTACATTTTTTTTCTTCTTTTTTCTCAACCAAGTTTCAGTCTCTCTAGTGTCATATCTTTATTGCATATGTATTGCAAGTTTTTTGAGATTATTGGTTTTTTCAGCTTACTTTCGAGCTTATTTCAAGTTTATTTTACACTTTTAGATAGATGGTGTATGTGGCCCTTGTCCAAGCTTATTTAACAGCTTGTATTTTGTGTTTTTTTCTGGGCTTAATTGTGTTCTTAACAGCGGTTTAAGAAGGCAGGAAAACCCATATCCATATTTTCAGGAAAAAGTACGATTGTGACAGGTGGCGGTTTGACCATGGCGGTTTGATCATGACGGTTTGACCGTGGCGGTTTGCCGTAGCGGTTTGTAACAGGTGTAGCGGTTTGACAGTTATCATGGTCCAAATTAAACTAAACTCTGCCAAATTTAAAACTTGGTGGCGGTTTGGTGTGATTTGGTGGCGGTTTGCCAGTTATGGCAGCGGTTTGAGTAAACTAGAACTAGCAGCGGTTTGCTACCCAATCCGAGTCAACTCGGTATTTACCGAGTTGACCCGAGTTAACTTAAACCGGTATTAACTGAGTCATGTGCCGAGTCAAGGTCAACACAAAGACAGAAAGGTAGAATGAGACGACATACTCGTGTTAAACCACAAACAAAACAAACAACATCAACAACAACTAATACATCACAACCTCAATCAACAACATCATCTCAGCCACTACATCTCAATATCCAACAAATCCATCTAACCTAGTAATCCCATCGTCACAAATTAAATACAACAAATCCATAACTCTTTATCTCATTCCCATTGTCACATCAATAAACTCCATCTCCATCATCCACAAAGACTCGAACGAAAACAGAAAAATCATCGACCTCAGGTTATGTCTTTCGTGTATAACAATTAATTGTCAAGACCTTTTAAAGATCATGTACACGAAACATATACCTCATCATAGATCTGTGGAGGTTAAAACCCCTTTTAATATTCGAAAATGAAAGAAAGAACTTTAACAAATCTGTTAAAATTCATTTTTTGTTTCGATTGACACACTAAAACGTAATATAAACCTACCGAGACCATCTAAATGATCTTGAAGTCACGTCATTCTCGTCCGTGTATGGTTCAATTGAAAGATTTCAAAGGGTATACGGTATTACGTTTTTAATATGAACATGCAAGATAGATTAATCTGTTTTGCTTTGTGTGTTTGTGGTTTGGATACAAGGCCAAAGTAAATTGAAAGGAATTTGGCAGATCCATTTTGATGGAGAGATAAGATATGGCTGCGTATGAAATGGAAATGAGATTAGGGATTTTACCCTAGTAAAATGGGGTGAGCGAGCTTTATTTATCTTAAGTGATGGATCAGATATACTACTTTGTGTAGGCCGGATCTTATCAATATTTATTGAGTCGTGACTTAGGAAATTTGATGGGCCGGTTAATTTGATAGGCTGGAGAACACGTGAGATCTAGGGTATTGGGCTGCACTTTGTTGTATAGTGGGTCGGGTATAGCAAAATAGTGTTAGGCCGGGATTATTGCAAAAACATGGGCTCACACTTAATTTATGCATATGGATGGATTGTTGTTTATGGGCTAGACGTTTGAAGTTACTACATATACAAAATTTAACTTATAGATTGACATTTAAGTTAATTTTTGGTATATTGTGCGTTATTGGATTGAGCCGAGTAGTAAAATAATTGTATGTCGGGTAAAAGTGTAGTAGACCGGGTGTTATTACTTGGAAGTCCGAGATTATGGTACATTTTTTGAGCCGTGTGTCCGTTAACGATCATAACACTTCAAAAAATTCACGAACAACAACACAACAAACATAATACATTACACTAAAGACGATCCTTATCAAAATTCACCTTCATTCATAATGGCTAGTATTGAATTTTAATGACTACGGAGTTTTTTTCCGATGTTACTTATTTGGGATTGAAATAGGATTTCTCGAGGAGTGTACTTATTTCGTCTTCGATTACTTCTACATCTACAACGAAGATGACTTGTTCGGGCATATACGGTTTGTGATGAAGACTTGATTTATTTAGTTATACCTGATGGAAGGAGTTACATTGTAGTACTCACGGGTTATAGCTATCACTTTAAAGAGTTACATTATAGTACCCAGTGTCTCACATAGTTAAGGAGTTTTTCAAGAGGTGTTGCATTTTTTATATACTTTGGTGTAGGTATATGGTACTTAGAGATTTGCCTCTCCACCGTTCTTCGTCACACGGATAGTACAAGATTAAATCACAAGTCGTGGATTTTGCTTCATTCTCGGGTTCGTTATATCGGGTGGTATCCATCAGTGGTCATCAGTATTAGCCTATAGAATAGATAAGGGGATTTAGATCGGGTTGTTCAAGAGAGATTTGTAAAGAGAGTACTGACATCTTCTCACAAAGTATTACTTATGAAATCACGGGTATATGAAGCTAAGTAAGCAGTTCCAGTTGGCATAAGATGTACACATGTGTAGGATGATTCCTCGGTTAGTCATCATCCTGGAGTGAGAAATATGTACATCCGGTACTTAGTTGTTTTTTTATGTTACCGTTTTGATGTTACCGTTTCAACTACACATAGGGATAAATTGCGTACACTCGGGACTTAATTGTCTTCGGTGTAGCAATTCATATATGTACTTTCTTGGAGGGAGAAATGTATACATCAAGGACGCACAACAAGTTCACTTGATTGGGATTTATAAAATATGCTCGAGGTTAGTCCGTAGAGATGATTAGTGCTTCAACTTGTTACTTTGGTGCTACGGTTTCGACTTCGAAAAAGGGATAAAATGTGTACTTTGGGCTGAATTCAAACAAGACTGGAATGCTTCCTAAGTGAGACGATGTTGATGATATCATCCCTTACACAGAGTATCCTAATTGAGAAAGGAGGTCCTTAAGAAGATCTCTGCATTGATTCTTAATCAGTCTCAAGGGTGTCTGTTTGGGAGGGAGCTGAAGAAAAAAGGAGCCTACTAGTTATGAGGGAGTAAAAACTCAACTAGATTCTACAAGCTGAAGAAATAAAGCTGGGGTATTCAAGAAGATCAAGGTCGCTGAAGACAATCTCAAGAAATACTGGACTTCATTGTTATCGTATTGATAATTCTTATCAATTTACTTTATTTTTGCTTGTAGGAAACATTATAACCAATTCACGTGTGGCACCATCTTAGAGGGAGATTGTTAGCCTCACTATTCTAGTAAAGCTGGCGTCTTACACGTGAATTGGACTAGCTACAGACCGACTACTAAACGCAGGGACTAATATTGTATAAGTGGGATCGATAGCTTTGTGTTATGCTATAAATACACCCCCATGTCTTTCCATGGGGGGTTGGTGGAAGTTCAAGTATTGTTTTCATTCTAATCCAATAAAACACATTTTTCTTTCACCCTCTCTCTACTTTTTCTCAACTTTCTCTCACTAGAAACACAATGAAATATGTTATGCTCTTTGATCAACCAAGACCCCCCGAAAAGGTGTTTTGAATCACGCAACAGCGATTATCCTTTTGGATAGCTCGGAGTCATCGCAGGTGAACCTCTATGACCAATGGGGGATTAATTTTCTCCCCATGGTTCGAACTCAAGACATATAGGAACTTTCATCCTAAGAGGCTAAGCCCTTACCGTTGGGTCACCCACAATCACTTCAAAAACCAAATACATATACCACACAAATACAACGTAAACCTATAAATTTTAAGCCAAAAAATAATTCTTTACGTTATGACGTGCGTCAATTTGGTGGTGTGCATTATACATCTTAGCACTGTATCAAGGTGCTCCTGGCGCTAGGGTGCTCATGGCAGGTTTTAGAGCGCGCTAAAAAGCTTTGGCGCAACCTTTCGACGTTATGATACCTACACTTTAAGCAAACAGAGGATCATATTAGCACACAGGAAATGCATATATTTAAATATGTAAATACATGACACTTAAAGTTAGTGAAAAACATAAGAAGAGTTCGAGTTAACTTATATGACACTTAAAGTTAGTAAAAAACATAAGAAGAGTTCAAGTTAACTTATATACCTGATGGAAGGAGTTACATTGTAGTACTCACGGGTTATAGCTATCACTTTAAAGAGTTACATTATAGCACTCAGGGTGTCTACTACGTTGTGAGGAGTTTTTTTCAGAGGTGTGCATTTTTTATATACTTTGGATGCAGGTTTATGGTAACTTTAGAGATTTGACCCTCTTCTACCGTTTTCTTCGTCACACGTATGATGTAGGATAGTACATCAGGATTAAGTCACAAGTTGGGGATTTTGCTTCATTCTCGGGTTCGTTATATCGGGTGGTCTCCATCAGTGGTCATCAGTATTAGCCTACAGAATAGATAAGGGGATTTAGATCGGGTTGATCAAGAGAGATTTGTAAAGAGAGTATTGACATCTTCTTATAGAGTATTGCTTATGCAATCACGGGTATATGAAGCTAAGTAAGCAGTTCCAGTCGGCATAAGATGTACACATGTGTAGGATGATTCCTCGGTTAGTCATCATCTTGGAGGGAGAAATATGTACATCCGGTACTTAGTTGTTTTTTTAGGTTACCGTTTTGATGTTACCGTTTTGACTACACAGAGGGATAAATTGCGTACACTCGGGACTTAATTATCTTCGGTGTAGCAATTCATATATGCACTTTCCTGGAGGGAGAAATGTATACATCAAGGACGCACAACAAGTTCACTTGATTGGGCTTTATAAAATATGCCCGAGGTTAGTCCGTAGAGATGATTAGTGCTTCAACTTGTTACTTTGGTGCTACGGTTTCGACTTCGAAAAAGGGATAAAATGCGTACTTTGGGCTGAATTCAAACAAGACTGGAATGCTTCCTAAGTGAGACGATGTTGATGATATCATCCCTTTCACAGAGTATCCTAAATGAGAAAGGAGGTCCTTAAGAAGATCTCTGCATTGATTCTTAATCAGTCTCAAGGGTGTCTGTTTGGGAGGGAGCTGAAGAAAAAAGGAGCCTACTAGTTAGGAGGGAGTAAAAACTCAACTAGATTCTACAAGCTGAAAAATAAAGCTGGGGTATTCAAAAAGATCAAGGTCGCTGAAGACAATCTCAAGGAATACTGGACTTCATTGTTATCGTATTGATAATTCTTATCAATTTACTTTATTTTTGCTTGTAGGAAACATTGTAACCAATTCACGTGTGACACCATCTTAGAGGGAGATTGTTAGCCTCACTATTTTAGTAAAGCTGGCGTCTTACACGTGAATTGGACTAGCTATAGACCGACTGCTAAACGCAAGGACTAATATTGTATAAGTGGGATCGATAGCTTTGTGTTAGGCTATAAATACCCCCTCATGTTTTCCATGGGGGGTTGGTGGAAGTTCAAGTATTGTTTTCATTCTAATCCAATAAAACACATTTTTCTTTCACCCTCTCTCTAATTTTTCTCAACTTTCTCTCACTAGAAACACAATGAAATATCTTATGCTCTTTGATCAACCAAGACCCCCCGAAAAGGTGTTTTGAATCACGCAACAGCGATTATCCTTTTGGATAGCCCGGAGTCATCGCAGGTGAACCTCCATGACCAATGGGGGATTAATTTTCTCCCCATGGTTCGAACTCAAGACATATAGGAACTTTCGTCCTAAGAGGCTAAGCCCTTACCGCTGGGTCACACATAATCACTTCAAAAACCAAATACAGATACCACACAAATACAACGTAAACCTATAAATTTTAAGCCAAAAAAATAATTCTTTACGTTATGACGTGCGTCAATTTGGTGGTGTGCGTTATACATCTTGGCACTGTATCAAGGTGCTCCTGGCGCTAGGGTGCTCATGGCAGGTTTTGGAGCGCGCTAAAAAGCTTTGGCGCAACCTTTCGACGTTATGATACCTACACTTTAAGCAAACAGAGGATCATATTAGCACACAGGAAATGCATATATTTAAATATGTAAATACATGACACTTAAAGTTAGTGAAAAACATAAGAAAAGTTCGAGTTAACTTATATGACACTTAAAGTTAGTGAAAAACATAAGAAGATTTCGAGTTAACTTATATACCTGATGGAAGGAGTTACATTGTAGTACTCACGGGTTATAGCTATCACTTTAAAGAGTTACATTATAGTACTCAGTGTCTCACGTAGTTGAGGAGTTTTTCAAGAGGTGTTGCATTTTTTATATACTTTGGTGCAGGTATATGGTACTTAGAGATTTGCCTCTGCACCGTTCTTCGTCACACGGATAGTACAAGATTAAGTCACAAGTTGGGGATTTTGCTTCATTCTCGGGTTAGTTTAATATTGGGTGTTCTCCATTCAGTTGGTCAGTATTAGCCTACAGAATAGATAAGGGGATTTAGATCGGGTTGATCAAGAGAGATTTGTAAAGAGAGTATTGACATCTTCTCATAGAGTATTGCTTATGCAATCACGGGTATATGAAGCTAAGTAAGCAGTTCCAGTTGGCATAAGATGTACACATATGTAGGATGATTCCTCGGTTAGTCATCATCTTGGAGGGAGAAATATGTACATCCGGTACTTAGTTGTTTTTTTATGTTACCGTTTTGATGTTACCGTTTCGACTACACAGAGGGATAAATTGCGTACACTCGGGACTTAATTATCTTCGGTGTAGCAATTCATATATGCACTTTCCTGGAGGGAGAAATGTATACATCAAGGACGCACAACAAGTTCACTTGATCGGGCTTTATAAAATATGCCTGAGGTTAGTCCGTAGAGATGATTAGTGCTTCAACTTTTTACTTTGGTGCTACGGTTTCGACTTCGAAAAAGGGATAAAATGTGTACTTTAGGCTGAATTTAAACAAGACTGGAATGCTTTCTAAGTGAGACGATGTTGATGATATCATCCCTTTTCACAGCAGTATCTAAATGAGTAAAGGTCGGTCCTTAAGAAGATCTCCGCATTGATTCTTAATCAGTCTCAAGGGTATCTGTTTGGGAGGGAGCTGAAGAAAAAAGGAGCCTACTAGTTAGGAGGGAGTAAAAACTCAACTAGATTCTACAAGCTGAAAAATAAAGCTGGGGTATTCAAAAAGATCAAGGTCGCTGAAGACAATCTCAAGGAATACTGGACTTCATTGTTATCGTATTGATAATTCTTATCAATTTACTTTATTTTTGCTTGTAGGAAACATTGTAACCAATTCACGTGTGACACCATCTTGGAGGGAGATTGTTAGCCTCACTATTTTAGTAAAGCTGGTGTCTTACACGTGAATTGGACTAGCTATAGACCGACTGCTAAACGCAAGGACTAATATTGTATAAGTGGGATCGATAGCTTTGTGTTAGGCTATAAATACCCCCCCCATGTCTTTCCATGAGGGGTTGGTGGAAGTTCAAGTATTGTTTTCATTCTAATCCAATAAAACACATTTTTCTTTCACCATCTCTCTACTTTTTCTCAACTTTCTCTCACTAGAAACACAATGAAATATCTTATGCTCTTTGATCAACCAAGACCCCCCGAAAAGGTGTTTTGATTCACGCAACAGCGATTATCCTTTTGGATAGCTCGGAGTCATCGCAGGTGAAACCTCCTGTGTCTATGGGGGTTAATTTTATCCCCATGGTTGAAATCTGACGTATAGGCACTTTCGTCCTAAGAGGCTAAGCCCTTACCGCTGGGTCACCCACAATCACTTCAAAAACCAAATACTGATACCACACAAATACAACGTAAACCTATAAATTTTAAGCAGAAAAATAATTCTTTACGTTATGACGTGCGTCAATTTGGTGGTGTGCGTTATACATCTTGGCATTGTATCAAGGTGCTCCTGGCGCTAGGGTGCTCATGGCAGGTTTTGGAGCGCGCTAAAAAGCTTTGGCGCAACCTTTCAACGTTATGATACCTACACTTTAAGCAAACAGAGGATCATATTAGCACACAGGAAATGCATATATTTAAATATGTAAATACATGACACTTAAAGTTAGTGAAAAACATAAGAAAAGTTCGAGTTAACTTATATGACACTTAAAGTTAGTGAAAAACATAAGAAGAGTTCGAGTTAAGTTATATACCTGATGGAAGGAGTTACATTGTAGTACTCACGGGTTATAGCTATCACTTTAAAGAGTTACATTATAGTACTCAGTGTCTCACGTAGTTGAGGAGTTTTTTAAGAGGTGTTGCATTTTTTATATACTTTGGTGCAGGTGTATGGTACTTAAAGATTTGCCTCTACCGTTCTTCGTCACACGGATAGTATAAGATTAAGTCACAAGTCAGGGATTTTCCTTTATTCTCGGGTTCGTTATATTGGGTGGTTGTCCCATCCCTTGTGGTCATTCAGTATTATGCCTTACAGAATGATAAGGGGTGATTGATCGGGTGATCAAGAGAGATATTTAAAGAGAGTACTGACATCTTCTCACAGAGTATTGCTTATGCAATCACGGGTATATGAAGCTAAGTAAGCAGTTCAAGTTGGCATAAGATGTACACATGTGTATGATGATTCCTCGGTTAGTCATCATCCTGGAGGGAGAAATATGTACATCCGGTACTTAGTTGTTTTTTTTATGTTTACCGTTTTTTGTTCCGTTTCGATACAAGAGGGTAATGCGTATAAAACTCGGGACTTAATTGTCTTCCGTGTAGCAATTCATATATGCACTTTCCTGGAGGGAGAAATGTATACATCAAGGACGCACAACAAGTTCACTTGATCGGACTTTTTAAAATATGCCCGAGGTTAGTCCGTAGAGATGATTAGTGCTTCAACTTGTTACTTTGGTGCTACGGTTTCGACTTCGAAAAAGGGATAAAATGTGTACTTTGGGCTGAATTCAAACAAGACTGGAATGCTTCCTAAGTGAGACGATGTTGATGATATCATCCCTTTCATAGAGTATCCTAAATAAGAAAGGAGGTCCTTAAGAAGATCTCTGCATTGATTCTTAATCAGTCTCAAGGGTGTCTGTTTGGGAGGGAGCTGAAGAAAAAAAGGAGCCTACTAGTTAGGAGGGAGTAAAAAACTCAACTAGATTCTACAAGCCGAAGAAATAAAACTAGGGTATTCAAAAAGATCAAGGTCGCTGAAGACAATCTCAAGGAATACTGGACTTCATTGTTATCGTATTGATAATTCTTATCAATTTACTTTATTTTTGCTTGTAGGAAACATTGTAACCAATTCACGTGTGACACCATCTTGGAGGGAGGGGAGGAGTATTGTTAGCTCACTATTTTAGTATAGCTTGGGTCCTTACACTGTGTATTGGACTAGCTATACCGACGCTAAACGCAGGACTAATATTGTATTAGTGGGATCCGATAGCTGTGGTGTTAGGCGAAGATAAATACCCCCTCATGTCTTTGCATGGGGGGTTGGTGGAAGTTCAAGTATTGTTTTCATTCTAATCCAATAAAACATATTTTTCTTTCACCATCTCTCTACTTTTTCTCAACTTTCTCTCACTAGAAACACAATGAAATATCTTATGCTCTTTGATCAACCAAGACCCCCCGAAAAGGTGTTTTGAATCACGCAACAACGATTATCCTTTTGGATAGCCCGGAGTCATCGCAGGTGAACCTCCGTGACCAATGGGGGATTAATTTTCTCCCCATGGTTCGAACTCAAGACATATAGGCACTTTCGTCCTAAGAGGCTAAGCCCTTACTGCTGGGTCACCCACAATCACTTCAAAAACCCAAGAATGATACACAAAAAATACAAATCATAAAAACTATAAATTTTAAGCAGAAAAATAATTCTTTACGTTATGACGTGCGTCAATTTGGTGGTGTGCGTTATACATCTTGAAACTGTATCAAGGTGCTCCTGGCGCTAGGGTGCTCATGGCAGGTTTTGGAGCGCGCTAAAAAGCTTTGCCCAACCTTTCGACGTTATGATACCTACACTTTAAGCAAACAGAGGATCATATTAGCACACAGGAAATGCATATATTTAAATATGTAAATACATGACACTTAAAGTTAGTGAAAAACATAAGAAGAGTTCGAGTTAACTTATATGATGAGTTCAACTCGTTACATATTTTACGCTCACCTTCAAGTTTTGAGTTTGATAAAAACTTGACTCGAAATATACTTGAACTGATCAATATAAACTCAACGCGTCTTGGATTGATTTTTTTCTAACATGTGTCCTTAAAGACATGTATGTTGTGTTTATCAAAGTTAAAATTAAGCTACTTTTTAAATAATTTTTTTTTTTAATACACAGTTATTAAACTTTTATATCTATAAACGTGTCTAAAAGTAAAAATTGCCCGGATAAATGACTCACATGCTATTCTCATAACGACATAGTACGAGTTGTTACTTGGTATGTTTACGTTAGACTTTAATCACATTTTCAAGTATCTATAAAAATTAAAGAATATGATCTTTTAAAATTCAAAATGAACATGACCAATCATGTTAAGGTTATTATGAATGGATGCTTAATTTAAAATAATATAAATGTCTCACAATAATAAATTATTTGTTTTTTCTCACTCTCAACTATATCAACATGATGCCTCATGTTTATTTTAAACTTTAAAAGATTTTAATCTAAAAATTAAATGACTCAAAATGCATTTTAAATGCATTATAAATTTGAAAAGTAGGGGTGTGGTGTACACGTGAGATTGAGGGCGTGTAGAACTGTAGGAGGACTGAAGTAGTAATTTGGTCATTATTATTCGGGCTGTTATTTTGGGTGGGCGTCATTCCCGGATCCCCCGGTTACGCTGACATACCCGAAATTACCGGGTCACCCCCAGCCCAAACATTCTTTATTTTTAATTTTTACACTTTGGTCAATTATTGGAAAATTTATAAACAGTTAATGACCAATATAATAAGACTTGTGCTAACTTGTACGGAGTATTATTTATGGTATTATATTTTAGTTAAATTTATTTGTTCTGTTATGTAGAACATTATCTAATTAAATAACAATCCACTTCATCTCAACTATCTATTTTATTTTCATCTAGTGGTTTAGATTAATTCATATTTTAATTTAATTAAAAAACCCACTTTCTTCCTATTTTTTTAAAATTAAATATCTCACAAACCGTTAATCGTTACGCAAAACGAAACATACATTCGCGACAAGAATTAAATTATCTTTCTATAGAGGGGCACTTCTATATACTTTCGATGAACTTTTTTTCGATTATTTTTTTCAGTCACGTCTGAAAAAATCACATGTGATTTTACAAAATCACATGTGATTTTGATACAAATCACATGTGATTTTTTCAGACGTGACTAAAAAAAATAATGGAAAAAAAGTTTGTCGAAAGTATATAGAAACGCCCCCTATAGAAAGATAAAAAAATACTCGTCGCGATGGTGTATTTTTTTTGTTTGACGTAAATTTAATTATACCATCGCGAAGAGAACTAAATTATCTTTTTACCGACGGGAATTTTTATATACTTTCGACGAATTTTTTTTAATTTCCGCCCATAAAATATCACACGTGATTCGAAAAATCACATGTGATTTCTTACATTAAAAATCACACGTAAATTTGTAAATTCACATGCGATTTATGAATTTATGAAATCACACATGATTTATTACTTTAAAAATCATAAGTGAATTTGTGAAATCACATGCGATTTATGAAATAGCACGTGATTTTTAAAAACAACAAATCACAAGTGATTTTACAAATCACATGTAATTGTTTTTGGCGGAAATTTTAACATTAAAAAGTCGTCAAAAGTATATGAAATCGATTTTTTTAGTTACGTCTGAAAAAATCACATGTGATTTGTATCACAAATCACATGCGATTTTATGAAATCACATGTGATTTTTTCAGACGTGAGTGAAAAAAAAATTCGAAAAAAAGTTCGTCGATAGTATATAAAAGTGCCCCTCTATAAAAAGATGATTTAATTCTCGTCGCGATGATGTATTTTTTGTTGTTTGACGATTTACCGTTTGCAAGATATTTTATTTTTAAAAAAGTGGTGGAAAGTAGAGTTTTTTAATTGTTTTTTTATTTGATGAAAAATAGATGGCTAGAATTTGTTCTTTTGTTATTTGAGATGATATTATTATATCATGATCTCACCTCTTAAGTTTATTTATATATCAGACTTTATTTGAATACAAATGAACTAATCATCTATCTTCATCTTTATTTTGATCTAATGGATGAGTTCTAACCCAAAACTCATTTTTATTTTTTTATTAATATCTTCTAAACCGTTAATCGTTAAGCGAAAAAATATACTATCACGACGAGCATTTAATTATCTTTCTATAAATATGCACTTCGATGTACTTGCGCCATTTTTTTCATGTTTTTTTTATGTTTTTTCGTCTTTTTTTATTGTTGTTGTTGAAACTTGTATGAGAAATCACACGTGATTAAACACTAATAAAATCACATATATATTAGTGTTAAGTCACATATAATATGAGTGTTAAATCACATACGATATTAGTGTCTCTAGAGAAAAGAAGCGCCGTCTGTTTGTGATTATCGCATCTACTTTATGATTCACTTGGTGGTTCCGTAACAATATCACTTTTAACTCTCAATCCTTGAGAAAAAGTGATATTTTTGATAGTATTAGCATGTTTTCTTTTTCTTGACTTAAGCATAGAGGCCGTATGTATTGTAGTTGGACTGATTGGTTAAACTTTCCTTTGTAATGCTAGCTCGTTGCTAGTTTTTATTCTAATAAATTGTTTCCGTTAAAAAAACATATGATATTAGTGTTAAATAACATATGATATGTAATTCTAATGAAATTATATATAATTCGATATTAGTGTTAAATCACATATAATATTAGTGTTAAATCACACGTGATTTTATACAAATATTCAAATTAGCATTTAATCACATTTGATTTTCATGCAAGTTTAACAACGAAAAAAACGAAAAAAGAACGTAAAACAATGTGAAAAAACAAAAAAAAAAGTTTGTCGAAAGTATATCAAAGTGTCATCTAAAGAAAGATAATTAAATGCTGGTGGTGACGATATAATTTGTTTTGTCTAACAATTAACGGATCATAAGATATTTAAATTATAAAAAATAAGTGAAATAATAAAATACTTTTAATCTCATATATTGATTTATTTTTAAATAGATAGTGATGATAAAGTTCCCATTCAAACAGTTAGTTATTTGTATTCAAAATAACTCTCTCTAAGAGTATTTCGTCAAATAATTATCAAGATTGTACTAAATTCTTTAATGTTAATTGTTTTTCATCCAGCGTAGTTGCGAAACTTGTTTTGTACGTACTAACTTAGTAGTCGTGAATAGCGATCTAAAGATGCCGAGAGAGTAGTAAATCATAGAAAAACATCGTTTGATTACTTTTACCACAAAAAATGAAATAATGTCTATATTTGATTTTTCTTTACTACTATAGCTAAATTACTTTCACAAATCACAACTAAAATTCTTTACCTCAACTAACAAATGTATATGCTTGTAGCGTACACCAATTAGTTAAATAACTCTGCTTGATCATGGTTTTTCTCTTTCAAAAAATTAATAATTTTTATGATATTCTAAATAAGATGTTTTTACACCCTTTTATTCTAACTTATCAATATCAATGCATTGTATTATGGGTTTTAAAAGGCGCTATGGCGGCGCTAAGGCGCCGCTAAGGCGTGAGGCGTGGCCTCCACGTTACGAAACAGACCAAGGCGTCGGCTCTAGGCGTGACGAGTTTTTTGGATTCAACTCCAATAAAAAAAACTTTTTTTATAAAATGAAGAATATTACATGTAATGATAGTTTTCTATCTTTAATTGTTATGTATAACGCTTTTTGTAAACTCGATATATATGAAATATGATAAAAATATATAAATATTTTTAAATTTTGTGCCTCCTTAAGCCACGCCTTAAAAACGCAAAGGCTTCGCCTTAGCCGCTAAGGCGTGAGGCTTGGTCATGCCGCCACGCCACGCCTCACGCTATTTATAACCTTGATTGTATATCATGAGTCTCCATCTTGGACATGTCAAAAGGACCAGCATTTATTTGTTCATAAATATAAGGAGTACTATTATTTTGATACGTATACGTATGTACGTAGCTAGTCAACAAGAAGCTTTTAAGGCACAAACCACACACACGAGTATTCGAACAAGCTCGTGTGATTACGAACACTCCTACCATACCTAACATTATAAAGAAGACATGCAAAGGGCTAATAGGCACCTTAAGCAAATCAATGAATCGTCAACATCATAAATTATACACATTGTCTTCTCAAATAATCCAAGAAATAGATTAAAGCTTTAGAGTCACTTGTTTTGTTTCTTTTAAGTTGTGTGTTGAGATTTGACTAATAAGAGACATTCAGCAGAATATTACTTATTTCAGTGTATGTCATAGGCACTTCTGTAAAGTTTAAATATATTTTTGGTAAAATGATGGATTAATATTACGGGTAGGGATCAAGTGAGAAGAAACCTTAAAATGAGAAGGATAAGAAATAATTATAAGCCACAATTGAGATGCATCAATTTGAATTATATGCATCTGTATTTATTTGGATGCATCACAGTTAGTTCCAAAAGAGACTTTGAAGTGAAAAAAATGCAAAGTAATACTAGCAACAAATTTGATCCGCAGAGGATGAAAAACACATGAAATTCGTCTAATTTGATGAAATGTATCTAATATACGCATATGCATTTAATTTTTAGTTAAAAAATATATCATGGTGCATCTAAAATATTAGAGAATCATATAACTTAAGTCAATATATCTACAATATTTAGTTATAGCTATTTTTCATTTCTTCTCGTTTGATGTTAAGTCTAAGAAAAATGATTTGTATGCCTAAAACATGAACTTAATTTTGTACATAAGAATTTGATTGGTGCATTTCAAAAAATAATTGGTGAAAAAGAATGAGAGAGAAGAAATGTAATACACTTGTCACCTAATGAATGATTATGTCTAATTTTAAGTCTCTATTGTATGCATGAATATCAAGCTCTAAGTGAAAATGTAACAATACACCCCTTGTCCACCGAACTGACTGATTAATGTCCCCTTAATTATTAATATCTCTTAATGTATGCCATGAATAACCCAAAGCCTACTTAATCAAAAAATATACTCCAAAAAACCTATAAAAGTTTAGACCTTGGGAGGAGAGTGGGCTAACAACCCGCCCCGCCCCTATAAAAGCTGCAAGTTTGAAAAGACCCACATTATAAAAAGGTTATCTTAGGTGGTTTCCCACCCACAAACCCCTAAGCTAACTCTTCTCCCTAAAAATACCACCGTAGATTAGTTGGGGCCTTTAAGGGTATATTCAATAAACCCTCCCATCACAGCCACAATCAAACCCTCTACTCCATAAATCTCCCCACCTCCCCCTTAAACATAATCAATAATTAATAAAATTGTTTTGTGGTGTGGGGGTACCCCCCCCCCCATCCTTTGGTCCCGACCTCTATAAAAATATTCCCACCACCCATAAGTTCAAACCCTCTCTCTATCTCTCTCCTTAAACATATATATTATTGTGTGTGTGTCTCTGTCTCTATATATATATACACACATTAAGCACAAATGAGGAAGCCTTTGGAAAAAGAAGAAAAGACAATTAGTGGTTTGTGAGGGATGTTGGCTGGCTCGGTGTAATCACCCTTTTTTACAATTGTATACAAAAGGATTTTACAATTGTGCATAAAAGAGAGGTTATATCGGACCAGGCTTCATTCCTTTCAAACCCTTTTGTAACAACGATTTTTATTCACTATCCGCTACAGGGTGTTCAAAACCCTGAATGACAGGTACTATCATACTGAATACCACAACACTTATTGTTTAATTCAACATGGTTATATATGTTAGTAGCTCTCTTAGTTATGTACTAATTCTATCTTGAGCGTTTCTTGATCATGTGTTTTACAGAGAAAAAGAAAGAGATCGATGCACGTGTTGGTCACCATTATTAGTTTGGATCTATTCAAATATATGAAATTACAAGTATAGTGTTCTAAGCTATAGAGTACAGTTGCATGATGCAATAATGATTACAGATCGAGTACAATTGCATGATGTATGAAAACCCTAATAGAGTATAAAAACCAAAGTACGTAGTAATTATTTTCCTATCTTGCAACAAGAAGTTCTCTAAAAAGGAGAAATGATTCATTAACCATAATTTTTTTTAACCACATCTACAACTTACAACAAATTTTGTAAGGGTTGTTAACCCAATCTGACCAAGTTGGCCAAATATTCCTCGGCCTACATGATCCAAGTGCGGAATAAGGATGATATCCTCAAAAGATATTATTTCTAGGAGGCTCCTGATAGAAAACTAAAATTGTTCCTAAATCTTTTGGAAGATATAATAATGGCTCGCTTGGTAGCCAATGGTCACGTGTAGTCAACAACAATTGTGATAAGACTTTTAGTCTGGTTGTTAATTGTTTTGGTTGTGATAAGACTTTTAGTCCGGTTGTTAATCGTTTTGGGTATTTTGTTTTGAGTGTTGGTGCTTCGCGGGCTTGAGCCATTATATCTTCTAATAATATCGCCAAATGATCCAAAAGGTGGTTTGTATACCTAAATCGCCAAATGATAAGTGGTTTGTATACCTAAATCTCCAAATGATATATTAATACTAAATGATATGTATCCATGAAGGTTATTAACTATATTTGTTACAGTGATAATTGTAACTATTTTTCTAACGCCAATATTTTATTCATAACAAACAACTAGCCAAGATCTAGTAAAAGGAGATACACGATTAAAAAGAGTTTAAACAATAATCAAAATCATTGATCCAATCGATCCAACTAAAAAACGGTTTGTCACATCTATAAGCGATCCATGACTCCATGAGGAAGAAAGGCTCTAGATTTCTTTGAGTAGGGAACTATAATCATATTTAAAAATTTGAAAATGGTATAACAATTTAAAAAAAAAAACTAATGTAACTAATTTATCTAGAATATTAAGCAATTAACCATTATTAATCTTATTAAGATATCTTATCATTGTATAATATAATGGCCATAGCCCATATATTAAGACGTTAAGTTGTAAAGGATTTGCTTTTCTCTCTCTCATGAGGGAGACATAAGGAATTGCGACAAACACTTGGTTTCTCTAATGAAACTTGTAAACAAGTGTTGACAATAAGCTACACGCCAATTTGACTTTTTGAGTCTAATTTGACTTTATTACTCGTACTATCAAACTTGAATGGGCAAACTAATTACCTCTAACTAAATTTTTTCAAATGCATAGTATGGATAGCCGTCCTCAACAGTTTGTTATTCTCTTATATATTCACAAATAACCAATGGATGGCTATGCCAATAAATATATATTTGTATTTAGACAAAGAAAAAGATAATCAAGATTTAGGAGTTAACCTAAGTGTTTTGATGGATTTAACTAGAGTGACTGGGAATTAGGAGTCCTTAACTTAAACATTTGCAATTATTTTATTTGATTAAACAAATTAACCATAAATCTAAGTTTCTGTTTGATAGAGAAGTTCTTATAAGCACACTACAACATTTGCTATATTCCCCAGCGACAAATCCGGGGTATCCCGGGCGACTTGTCGCTGGGGATACCTTTCACGGGCGACATTCCCGGGCGACATTCCCGGGCGACATCGCCGGGCCCACACCGTTTCAGTCAAACAATTAAGTGCCACGGTGGAAGGTATTCCCGGGCGACATGTCGCCCGGGATACAAAAATTAATTAATTAATTAGTCATATATGTCGCCCGGGAAAATGTTAAAAATAAGTTTATTAAATAAATTAATAATGTGAATCTCGGGCGACATGTCGCCCGGGAAAGATTTAAATATATATTTTCCTTAATCTTTCCCGTGCGACATGTCGCCCGGGAATATTTTTTGAATATATTTTTTTTAATATTCCCGGGCGACATGTCGCCCGGGATAGTTTTAACAAATATTTATTTAATCGAATCCCGGGCGACATGTCGCCCGGGATAGTTTTAACAAATATTTATTTAAACGAATCCCGTGCGACATGTCGCCCGGGAATAGTTTTTGAATATTTTTTTTTTCAGATTCCCGGGCGACATGTCGCCCGGGATAGATTTAACAAATATTTATTTAAACTAATCCCGGGCGACATGTCGCCCGGGAAAAGTCTGCAAAAAAAATTTTTTTGCAGCCTGCACAGCAGGCGATTTCCAGATTTTTTTTTGGAATTTTTCGGGAAAAAATCTACCAAAACTCAAACCTGTATAAACCAATATAGAATCTACCCAAATACATTACAACTTATTGAGATGATCACGTGGTAGTGATCCGTTAACGACCATAACACTTCAAAAAATTCACGAACAACAACAAAACAAACATAATACATTACACTAAAGACGATCCTTATCAAAATTTACCTTCATTCATAATGGCTAGTATTGAATTTTAATGACTACGGAGTTTTTTCCAGATGTTACTTATTTAGGATTGAAGTAGGATTTCTCGAGGAGTGTACTTATTTCGTCTTCGATTACTTCTACATCTACAACGAAGATGACTTGTTCGGGCATATACGGTTTGTGATGAAGACTTGATTTATTTAGTTATACCTGATGGAAGGAGTTACATTGTAGTACTCACGGGTTATAGCTATCACTTTAAGGAGTTACATTATAGTACTCATGTCCTCACTAGTTGATAGTTTTTCGAAGAGGTTTGTATTTTTTATATACTTTGGTGCGGGTATATGGTACTTAGAGATTTGCCTCTGCACCGTTCGTCTACACACGGATAAGTACAGATTTAAGTCACAAATCGGGGATTTTTGCTTCATTCTCCGGTTCGTTATATCGGGTGGTCCTCCCCATCAGTGGTCATCAGTATTAGCCTACAAAATAGATAAGGGGATTTAGATCGGGTTGATCAAGAGAGATTTGTAAAGAGAGTACCGACATCTTCTCACAGAGTATTGCTTATGCAATCACGAGTATATGAGCAATAAGCAGTTCCATTTGCATAAGAGGTACACATTGTAGGATTGATTCCTAGGTTAGTCATCATCCTGGAGGGAGAAATATGTACATCCGATACTTAGTTGATTTTTTATGTTACCGTTTCGACAACACAGAGGGATAAATTGCGTACACTCGGGACTTAATTGTCTTTGGTGTAGCAATTCATATATGCACTTTCCTGGAAGGAGAAATGTATACATCAAGGACGCACAACAAGTTCACCTTGAATCGGTGCTTTATACAATATCCCGATGTAGTCCGCGTAGAGATGATAGTGCTTCAACTTGTTACTTTGTGGCTAAACAGTTTCGACTTCGAAAAAGGGATAAAATGTGTACTTTGGGCTGAATTCAAACAAGACTGGAATGCTTCCTAAGTGAGACGATGTTGATGATATCATCCCTTCCACAATGTATCCTAAATGAGAAAGGAGATCCTTAAGAAGATCTCTGCATTGATTCTTAATCAGTCTCAAGGGTGTCTGTTTGGGAGGGAGCGGAAGAAAAAAAGGAGCCTACTAGTTAGGAGGGAGTAAAAACTCAACTAGATTCTACAAGCTGAAGAAATAAAGTTGGAGTATTCAAGAAGATCAAGGTCGCTGAAGACAATCTCAAGGAATACTGCAACTATCATTGTTTATCTCGGTCGAGATAATTACTTTATTTTTGCTTGTAGGAAACATTGTAACCAATTCACGTGTGACACCATCTTGGAGGGAGATTGTTAGCCTCACTATTTTAGTAAAGCTGGCGTCTTACACGTGAATTGGACTAGCTATACACCGACTGCTAAACGCAAGGACTAATATTGTATAAGTGGGATCGATAGCTTTGTGTTAGGCTATAAATACCCCCTCATGTCTTTGCATGGGGGGTTGGTGGAAGTTCAAGTATTGTTTTCATTCTAATCCAATAAAACACATTTTTCTTTCACCCTCTCTCTACTTTTTCTCAACTTTCTCTCACTAGAAACACAATGAAATATCTTATGCTCTTTGATCAACCAAGACCCCCCGAAAAGGTGTTTTGAATCACGCAATAGCGATTATCCTTTTGGATAGCCCGGAGTCATCGCAGGTGAACCTCTGTGACCAATGGCGGATTAATTTTCTCCCCATGGTTCGAACTCAAGACATATAGGCACTTTCGTCCTTACCGCTGGGTCACCCACAATCACTTCAAAAACCAAATACATATACACACAAATACAACGTAAACCTATAAATTTTAAGCCAAAAAATAATTCTTTACGTTATGACGTGCGTCAATTTGGTGGTGTGGCGGTATACATCTTAGCACTGTATCAAGGTGCTCCTGGCGCTAGGGGTGATCATGACAGGGATTTTTTTGGAGCGCGCTAAAAAGCTTTGGCGCAATCTTTCGACGTTATGATACCTACACTTTAAGCAAACAAAGGATCATATTAGCACACAGGTAGGGGTGTGCACGGTTCAGTTTGGGTCGGTTTTAGGCTAAAACCGAAACCGAACCGAAATATTCGGTTTTTATAAAACCAAAAACCAAAACCGCTCGGTTTTTGGCGGTTCGGTTTTTTCGGTTTTCCGGTTTTTTCGGTTTCAAACCGTTTATATTTAGTTGTGGCTAATTTATATTAATAAACTTGTTTTACGTAGAATTTTTTTTTTTTTCTTCAATATGAGCCTAATAATGTTTACCCAAATTTTTAAAATTATACATATATAAATAAGACACACATACATGCAAGTGAAAATACACATGCATGATCATTGTCATATATGTAACGATATATTGTCATATATGTAAAGATATATTGTCAAGTAAACACACGTACATGACAAACATATATATAAACATTAAGACATATATACATTATAATTCTATCAACAAAATAAATATGAATTTCAAAATTGAATTTATTATTTATTTATTTATATTGTATTAATTATATATTATTATAAAATTGGTTCGGTTCGGTTCGATTTTTACGGTTCGGTTTTTGAACGAAAACCAAAATCGAACCGAAATTTTTCGGTTTTTGAAAAAGTAAAAACCAAACCATCGGTTTCTAGTTTCGTTCGATTTTTTCGGTTCAATTTTCGGGTTGGTTTCGGTTTTTTCGGTTTTTCTGCTCACCCCTACACACAGGAAATGCATATATTTAAATATGTAAATACATGACACTTTAAGTTAGTGAAAAACATAAGAAGAGTTCGAGTTAACTTATATGATGAGTTCAACTCGTTACATATTTTACGCTCACCTTCAAGTTTTGAGTTTGATAAAAACTTGACTCGAAATATACTTGAACTGATCAATATAAACTCAACGCGTCTTGGATTGATTTTTTTCTAACATGTGTCTTTAAAGACATGTATGTTGTGTTTATCAAAGTTAAAATTAAGCTACTTTTTAAATAATTTTTTTTTTTAATACACAGTTATTAAACTTTTATATCTATAAACGTGTCTAAAAGTAAAAATTGCCCGGATAAATGACTCACATGCTATTCTCATAACGACATAGTACGAGTTGTTACTTGGTATGTTTACGTTAGACTTTAATCACATTTTCAAGTATCTATAAAAATTAAAGAATATGATCTTTTAAAATTCAAAATGAACATGACCAATCATGTTAAGGTTATTATGAATGGATGCTTAATTTAAAATAATATAAATATCTCACAATAATAAATTATTTGTTTTTTCCCACTCTCAACTATATCAACATGATGCCTCATGTTTATTTTAAACTTTAAAAGATTTTAATCTAAAAATTAAATGACTCAAAATGCATTT
>BQNB010037496.1:0-48031 GCA_026074375.1 Tanacetum coccineum
TGACCATTGGATAACAATAGTCACACAAAATATACATTCACTTAACTTTAAACAACATATGGTCACACTTATTAACACTTTTGACCACTTTTGATTAACTTGTATGTGACTAAATAACAAAAAAAAAAGCTTTATGTGACTAAATGTTACAAATTGCCACGCACACTTAAAAATCATGTGACCATTGAATAAACAATAGTCACACAAAATACACATTAATTTGAATTTAAACAACATATGATCACACTTATTAATACTTTTTGCCACTTTTGGTTAACTTGTATGTGTCTAAATTAAAAAAAACATGTTTTATGTGACTAAATATTATAAAACACCACACAAACTTAAAATTCATGTGACCATTAGATGAACAATAGTCACACAAAATACACATTCACTTGACTGTAAATAACATATGGTCACACTTATTAACACTTTTGGTTAACTTGTATGTGACTAAATCCCTAAAAAATCATGTTTTGTGTTACTAAATATTACAAAATGCCACACAAACATAAAATTCATGTGACCATTAGATGAACAATAGTCACATAAAATACACATTTACTTGATTTTAAAAAGCATATGGTCACACTTATTAATACTTTTGGCCACTTTTGGTTAACTTGTATGTGACTAAATAACAAAAAAAAACAAGCTTTGTGTAACTAAATGTTACAAATTGTCACACACACATAAAAATCATGTGACAATTGAATGAACAATAGTCATACAAAATACACATTCACTTGACTTTAAACAACATATGGTCACACTTATTAACACTTTTGGCTACTTTTGGTTAACTTGTATGTGACTAAATAACAAAAAAACAAGCTACTCGCAAGACTCTATTAACACTTATGGTAAACTTGTATGTGACTAAATAAAACAAAATATAAAAAGCATAAATGATAAATAAATAAATAATATGTATGCCCTAGTCATTTGTGGCTGCTACTCGCAAGACTCTGTTAACACTCAGATTGTATGTAATGGATAAATTTTGGTTGAGTGTAGTACTTAAAGTCATAAAATCTAAATAGTAATTGTATAGTTACGTTTGGCTTTTGCTCAAGAGCACATATTGTATTATGGAACTCATGGAACTTCATGATATGATGCTAGTTGTAGTAATTAATTTTCATAGCTTTCACCGATTAAAGGTGTGCTAGAAACTCATAAAGACATTTGATTTTTGGTATGTGTGATTGTGTGAAGCTTTATGAAATGAAATTGAAGATAAAATGAGATTCACGAAATGTGTAAAGATCATATATCCAAGATTTTAAAGTACACTCTAATTTTTATATTGAGGGGATATATATGTTAACATTTGACAATTGAATTGTGTCACGTCTTGTTTTCGAAGAACGCATCTGAGACTATCTAAAATGTAAATTGTGTCACCAAGTAGTTTCCTTCATTAGTAATTAAGAATTTTGTTTTGGTCTAATGAAGTTTTGTTTAGTTTCCTTCATCAGTGTAATTTCCATCTATTAAATTAGATGCAATCATTTTTATGGAAAGATTTTTTTTGCTTTATTCCATCCATAATGTAACGTAACTTACATTACCAAACGAGCTCACGCAACCTACCAATGCCAATTTCATCAACGTTTATGTCAAGTAAACGTTATAATATGTCAAGCAATATATATTAATCACTATTTTACTATACATTATCTATTTAACGTACCTTTCATAACATTTAATACAAAACGGATTTTAACATTAATGTTTATAACAAAACTCTAACTATATGTAATGTTTACATACAAAACATATGTACAAGCTTTTAAGGCATGTGTACAAGGTTACAATGCATAACTTTTGAATACATTTTCCCTCCTAAACCCTAGTACAACTCATTTGAGCTCTATGTACAATCTGACAAAGCATAGAATTCAAACTAGCTCATTTCCCTCTACTTTCTTAAGGATTTCATACCACCTTTTAGACATAACTTACAAGCTTCTAATGCACAACATTTGAACTATATTAATCCTAAACCCTAACCCTAGCTCGTTCTAAACCTAATCCTAAACCCTAACCTTAGACGAAAACTCTAAAACACCTAAACTAGTTCAACTAGTTTCGAACCAAAACCAAGCAACCACCCTCCCTCCACCATGATCCACCTACTTGTCATTATCTTTTCACCACCAAGCAACCACCCTACCACCTCTATCACCACATTGGACTCCAAGTAACTCCCTCATCACCTCCTTTGATTTTCGAACCCTTCACTACCACTCAACACCTTGCTATTCTAGTCCTAGCCTCTAATACTCACCCTAGCTATCCCTTGGCTACCACTCCACTCTACTTGTCTACCACTCCACTTAACTTGGCCTCTACTCCAAGGTTTCGACCCTATATATAGTCGAAACACACACACACTTTCAAACTCACCTTTTAAGCTTCATGCAACTTTAAAACTATGTTCTAGTTTGAGCCAAGGAAGGAAAGGAAAGGGTTTAATTCAAGAAGGAAGCCAAGGATTAAGAAAAAGAGGTTCTTAAATTCATCTCTATGTTTTTGAATCATAATAAGCAATTTTGACTCATTTAAGCTTTTGTAAGTCTTTGATCTATTTTATAAATTCCTAATATGTTATAGATGTTTAATAAGCTCTTATAGATCATATATAAGCTACTTGTTTAAGTTCTTGAACCACAAATTCATTTGTTTGGTTTTCCTAAACCAAATCGTGCCCTAAATGCACCCTTGAAAACCCTAAACCCCATTTTCAAAAATCCTATAAGCTTAAAGCTATAAGCTGGTCCTAAAAGCTATTTTAATAAGCTAACCTATCATTTTTCTAAACTTGGAAACAAACTCTAAAAACTAAAACCCATCGGGTTAATCTTTTTAAACCAAACATGCCCATTTTGTATTATCGAGCTCATAAGCTCTTTTCATAAGCTACAAGCTCGTACAACCAACTTATTTTAGCTTATAGTAATAAGCTATAAGCTGCAAATCTATTTCTAGATTAAAAATACAAGAATTATGGATTTTTGGACTTAAACTGCAAAACGTTTCATGCAAAGGTGTATATATTGTAAGATTCTTGAAACTTATAACTATAGGGGCTGAAATTGTAATTACTCTAAACTTAAAACCCCAGGGGTCTATTTTTCCAACTTCCTAAGTAAAAGGTTAAATGTTTTAAAAATATAAATAAGGGTTTAAAAGTGTAAATTAATATATAGCAAGGGAATATATTGTCATTTTCACATTCGCAAAGGTATAAAACGTAATATTTTTATATTAATTATAAAAATATATTTAAATATTAAAAGACTCGATTTTATTAAAACCCAACACTTTTGTCGTTATCATTCGTCAATCGAAACACTATAAAATAATTATGGTATATATTTAACATAATTTATCATCCACTAGCTTTTGAAGAAACTTAAAATGATAAAATCTTATCATAACGTATCACATTACTAGAGAATTTCATGTGAGGGGCTTTCGTTTGGGTAGACGTTTTGACGAGTTACTGGATTTACGATTTAAAGTGCCCTAGCTCCTCAAACATTTACTACATGACCTCTGGATTATGATAGCCCGAACAGTGATACGACGTTTTCACAAGTTACTAAACCAAATGAACATTTACGTTAAATTTTATGAAATAAAGTTTTGAAATAATCAAACTAAGACTTGACATATTACCCCAGGTTGCGTGACGAGGTTGTTTACTTCTATTTGAAATAAATTTCAAATCAATCAACTTCCTTATCAAGGTGAGTTCATAGTCCCACCTTTATATGTTTTTCCAAATCCTGTGGGGGATATATGCTATAAACCATGAATACAAGTATTTTCCAACTATATGCTATCCTTTTTTTTTGAACGGCAACTTTATTAGAAACACTAGCAAGAAGCTAGACAATTACAAAGAAATCAAATATGGGTGTTCGTACTGGTAGTAAGCGCGAATGCCAGTGAATAGATCTATTAGGACTGAACTTCCCCGTCCGGGTAGATAACTAACGCACTACATAGGACGAATATATTTGAGGAACTCGGGTGTTTGGCAAAGCACCCGCTTGGGGCAACAACTTATGAATAACATTTACTTAAGGCTTCGGTGTCATGAGCTTAGTGCAATAATATAATATTGTTTACCATGATAATTGTATTCGTTGCAATTATTACTATTACATTGACTTGTATTCAACTATTACATTTCAAACCTGTGAATTTCACTCAACCGTTGTGTTGACCCTTTTAGCATGTTTATCTCAGGTAATTGAGCAATCTATGGCACGGAGTGGCATTGGACTTGAGGACTTCAAAATATGTTATCATTCAACTTTTATGTTTTCATATGTATTTTGGGACCTCTTTTGTAAAACTCTAAAATAATATTGAATGATAACTAAATTTTCCAAAACGTCTCTTTTGAGTCGTTTTCTATGATTATGACTGTTGATTCATGAAGTAATACCCCAAATTAGCTTCCGCTGCTATATGTCAAATAAGGGGGTGTTACAGATTGGTATCAAGAGCCGCGGTTATAGAGAACAAGGTTAAAACCTAAACTATAACTACTTTTTTTCCATTCAAGAAAGTCCTCCGTGCCACTACATTTCCCGAATAGTATGTAAAGATACATAACTATTAATTATATATAAACAACTTATGTTATTTTTCCATTGGTTTGTTTTAGAAATATGTCTTCAAACACTCTTGAGTATATCTACCCTATTATCGTCCCATCTGATTCCAATGTTAAGGATGCTTTTTCCTCTATAACTACTCCTGACTATACTCCGGCTTCACCGGACCATTCCCTAGCTTCATCGGGAAACACCTCTCCTGGTCCTTCAGATGATTTATCTAAGTATCTTTTAGCCTCACTAGCCATCTTACCTTTCTACGATGATCCGTGTATGAAGGTCATACAAGCATATAATGCTACTAGTAATGAATCACCTATTCCACGAGCTTTATTGCTCCACCAATTGTTTTGCCTCCATCTCTAGTGTTACCACTATCACCAATGTTTGATCCCTAAGATTTCTTTCTTCTCGAGGAGATTCTGCCACCTCAGAAACGATCCCGTTTCCTATCATCCTCCTCTACTAATTTTTCTGCCCCACCTCATGTATTTGAGATTAGAGAAAGTTCTCATAAGACGCATCTGGAGCGCCATGGAATCACTTAGATGAGCTCCCTCTTGAGCACATTGAGCACATGAAAGATAAGATAGAAGGTCTTGGTAATGGTCGAGTAATCAGACAGCGAGATTTTGACCAACTAGAAACTGAACTTCAAGAAGCCCGTACTTAGATTTCTAGATTTCAGAAAGAGAAAATAAGGCATGATGACGAGATTGATCTTGCTCGCGTTAGGACTTCTACTATAGAGATACTCATCGAGGATATTCAAATTTGCCACCGATCAGATATGAAGAGTCTTCTGGACAAGATCCGTGAACTCAAGAACCACAAGGGAGGACCACCAGACTACTAGACTAGATCCTTATCATTTACAACTTTTATTTAGAATCCAATCACAGGATATGTGGCATAAATAACGATACTTGTCAAATTTTGGTTATGTAAAATATGTAGACAAGTTGTTTATGCCATAATAAAGTTATGGTTCTGTTATACCTCGATGTTTTATGATACCGATTTATGTATGTCATGGTTGTCTATCCTATATTCTGTATTGTGATGACTCATATCTTATGTATCCGGGATTACTGTGGTTCTTTTAACATCCGATTTTCTTGAACCTTTGTATCCGAATATGATTAATAATCAAGATATTGAGCATGCAATTTCACCTACACCACCACCAGACTAGCCTTTGATAAGTTATCTAAGTGGTCAGAAACCATTGAAAATGAACCAGTCCCCGAGAAACCTAATGAGTTAGATGCTTGTTAGAGTGTCTATTCCAAAAAAATTATGTTATATCCTGCAATGTAATATCAAAGAATGTGTATTTCGTTGTTAGAACTTGTACCAAATAAGAATCCATACAATGATATATTCTTATTTTGTATTGTCTTGTAAATATTGATAGAATGGCTCCCAAGAGGACACTAACATCTGCAGCACCAACCATGTCTTAGGCTGCCATCAGGAAACAAGTTGCTGACAGTGTTGCCGCAGCTCTGGAAGCGCAAGCTGCTACCATGACAAATGCTGACAATACCAATAGAAACACCCGACAAGGTGAAACTTCTGTAGCAAGAAAATGTAGCTATAAAGAGTTTATGAGCTGCCAACCTTTCAATTTCAAAGGTACAGAAGGCGCTGTTGGCCTCATCCGCTGGTTTGAACGAACTGAATCGGTATTTTCCCGCAGCAACTGTACTGAGGACTACAAAGTGAAATTTGCTAATGGTACATTAACTGAAGAAGCTTTGTCCTGGTAGAATTCATTCGCCCAGCTTATTAGAATAGAGGAAGCCTACAAGATCACGTGGTCCGAATTCAAAAAGCTCTTAATAAAGAAATATTGTCCCCGAAAGGATGTCAAGAAAATGGAAGATGAATTTTACAATCTGATTGTAAAAGGAAATGATCTCAAGACTTACGTTAGAAGATTCCAGGAATTGGCAGTTTTATACCCAACCATGGTGCCAAATTATGAGAAACTCATGGAAGTCTTCATCGGGGGATTACCCAGAAGTATTAAAGGAAATGTTACCGCTTCAAAAGCCTCAACTTTGGAGGAAGGTATTACCACATAGCCCAGAGGTTATTGGATCTGTATTAAAGCTTAATTCTGTGCAAGGAACCAATGAGCACAAACGAATGTTTGATGATAGAAGATCCTGTCACCTAACAAAACTTACAGTATAACCGTAACAACAATAACAACCGCAACAATGATCACCAACAACAACAAAATAGAAGGCAAGAAACCGTTAGGGCTTATGCTGCTACCCCAACTAAAAACAAAGGGTATACTGGAAGCCTTCCCCTGTGTAAGAAATGCACCCTGAATCACACAGGACCTTGCACTGTCAAGTGTCAGACTTGCAACAAGGTGGGTCATCTGACCAGGAACTGTAGAAACAAAGGGCCAGCCACCGGAAGCAACCTACAACCAATATCCGTAACTTGTCATGCCTGCGGAGAGAAAGGTCACTACAAAAATCAGTGCTCAAGAGCAAACAACAATTCCCATGGAAGAGCATACTTGCTGAGAGACAAGAACGCTCACCAAGACCCGAACATAGTCACGGGCACGTTCTTTCTAAACCAACATCTAGCTAGAGTATTATTTGATTTAGGAGCCAATAAAAGTTTTGTATCCATATCTCTTGCTTCTATGCTTAATATCCCACCAATTACACTAGATACCACTTACGACATTGAAATGGCCGATGGAAACCTAGTAGGCACTAATACCGTTATCCAGGGTTGCACCCTGATTTTGTTAAACCAACCTTTCAAAATTAATCTCATGCCAGTAAACTCAGTTGTTTTGATGTCGTTCTTGGTATGGATTGGTTATCCAAGTATCATGCTAGAATTATTTGTGACGAGAAAGTCATCCACATCCCCATCGACGGTGAAACTTTGATCATACGAGGTGATCGAAGTAAAACCCGACTAAGCCTCATATCCTGTATTAAAACCGAAAGATATATATCCAAGGGATATCAAGTTTTCGTAGCCCAAGTAATGGAGAAGAAGTCAGACGAAAAATGACTAGAAAATATACCAGTAGTCAGAGAATTTCTGGAAGTTTTTCCTAAAAATCTACCTGGCCTTCCTCTGATTCGCCAAGTAGAATTCCAAATTGATTTAATTCCAGGAGCGGCACCAGTAGCCCGAGCACCTTACAGATTAGCTCCTTCAGAAATGCAGGAACTATCAAACCAACTACAAGAGTTAGCAGACCGAGGTTTTATTCGACCAAGTACTTCACCTTGGGGAGCTCCTGTCTTATTTGTTAAAAAGAAAGACGAATCTTTCAGAATGTGTATCGATTACCGGGAGCTGAATAAACTCGCCGTAAAGAATCGTTACCCATTACCCAGAATCGATGACTTATTTGACCAACTTTAAGGTTCGAGTACTTACTCAAAGATTGATTTAAGATCAGGCTATCACCAACTGAGAGTCAGGGATGAAGATATTCCCAAGACTGCTTTCAGAACATGATACGGACACTATGAATTCCAAGTAATGCCATTTGGTTTAACTAACGCGCCTGCTGTGTTCATGGATCTCATAAACTGTGTGTGCAAACCATACTTGGATAAATTTGTGATAGTGTTCATCGATGATATTCTCATTTACTCCCGTAACAAAGAAGAACATGCAAATCACCTGAGAATAATCTTGGAATTACTCAAAAAGGAGAAATTGTATGCCAAGTTCTCCAAGTGTGATTTCTGGATCAGTATCGTGCAGTTTCTTGGGCACATAATTGATAGTCAAGGAATTCATGTTGACCCCGCCAAGATTGAAGCAGTTAAGAATTGGGCATCTCCTACCACACCCACAGAAGTACGCCAATTCTTAGGACTTGCTGGCTACTATCGGAGATTTATCAAAGATTTTTCAAAGATTGTAAAGTCTTTGACTGAATTAAGCCAGAAAAACAAGAAGTATATCTGGGGAGAAGACCAAGAGTCAGCCTTCCAACTGCTAAAACAGAAGCTATGTGAAGCTCTAATCTTAGCATTACCAGAAGGAAACGATGATTTTGTCATTTATGGTGACGCATCGCATCAAGGTTTGGGAGCGGTGTTAATGCAAAGAGAAAAAGTTATTGCATATGCATCCCGACAACTCAAGCCTCATGAAGAAAATTACCCACACGACTTCAATTAGAGCAGTAGTGTTGCTCTTAAATTTGGAGTCACTATTGTATGGCCAAAGTGTACTATGTTCACTGATATAACAGTCTTCAATATATCTGTCAGAAAGAATTGAAATGAGACAAAGTCGTTTGGTTAGAATTACTAGCAGATTACGATTGTGAGATTACGTTAACCATCTGGGAGGCAAAGTTATAGTAGATGCCTTAAGCCAGAAGGAACGAATCAAACTACTCCGAGTTAGGGCATTAGTCATGACCCTTCACCCAAAATTACCATCACAAATCCTCGAAGCCCAAACTGAGGCGATCAAAGAAGAGAACATCGAAGCTGAGAACCTATGAGGAATGGACAAAGCATTTGAAATACGTCCTGATGGAACCCGATGTATCAAGAATCAAAGTTGGTTACCACTCTTTGGTAATTTAGGGATTGTATCCATGCATAAAATCTCCAGTTAATCAAAGTATTCCATCCACCCAGGTTCTGACAAGATGTATCAGGATCTAAAGAAACTCTATTGGTGGCCTAACATGAAGGCAATCATCGTTGAATATGTCGGCAAGTGTTTGACATGCTTTTTTTTTTTTTTTTTTCTAGAGTTAAAGGCACGAATCGTCAAATGCATCGCTTACTAATACAACCAGAGATTCCTACATGAAAATAGGAAAGAATAACGATGGACTTCGTTACAAAACTACCCAAAACATCAAACGGACATGACACAATTTGGGTCATTGTAGACCGCCTTACCAAATCAGCACATTTTATCCCCACCAGAGCAACAGATAGTATGGAAACCCTTACAAGGTTGTATATAAAGGAGATAGTCTCACGGCATGGAGTGCCGATATCTATCATCTCGGATCGTGACAGTCATTTCACATCTAGATTTTGGCAGTCAATGCAGGGTGCTTTGGGTACTCAATTAGACATGAGTACGGCATATCACCCCGAGACAGATGGACAAAGTGAAAGAACCATCCAAATACTCGAAGATATGCTTCGAGCCTGTGTTATAGATTTTGGAAAAGGATAGGAAAGACACTTACCATTGGTAAAATTTTCTTACAATAACAGTTACCATGCCAGTATTAAGGCAGCACCATTCAAGGAACTTTATGGTCGAAAGTGTCGATCACCTGTCTACTGGGCCGAAGTTGGAGATGTTCAACTCATGAGACCAGAGATAATCCATGAAACCACCGAAAAGATAGTACAAATCCGACAACGCTTGCAAGCTGCAAGAGATCGGCAAAGGAGTTATGCCAATGTAAGGCGAAAGCCTTTGGAATTTCAAGTTAGAGACCGTGTTATGTTAAAAGTGTCACCTCGAAAAGGCGTCATCCGATTCGGAAAACGAGGAAAGCTTAACCCCCGGTACATTGGACCATTCAAGATCCTTAAAAGGGTCGGCCCAGTGCCATACACACTTGAGCTTCCTGATAGACTAGTTTTGTCCACAGTAATCTTCAACGTTCTAATTTAAAGAAATGCCTATCTAACGAATCTCTCGTCATTCCAATGAAAGAGCTTCGGCTCGATGACAAACTTAACTTTGTGGAAGAACCAATAGAAATTATGGATCGAGAAGTTAAGCAACTGAGACAAAGTCGTATCCATATAGTCAAAGTAAGATGGAACTCTAAAAGAGGACCAGAATTCACATGGGAATGCGAAGATCAAATTCGTCCCAAGTATCCACATTTATTTCTAAACATCACTCCAACATCCAACTAAATCTCGGGACGAGATTTCTTTAAGGTTGGAAGACTATAACAACCCATAATTTTCCTTTATGTAATTATCCATCTATTAAATTAGATGCAATTTTCCTCAGTGTAATTTCCATCTATTAAATTAGATGTAACCATTTTCATGGAAAGATTTTCCCATCCATAATGTAACGTAACTTACATTACCAAAGTAAAGGTGCTCACGCAACCTACCAATGCCAATTTCATCAATGTTTATAGCAAGTAAACGTCATAATATGTCAAGGAATATGTTTTAAACTCCATTTTATCATACGTTATCTATTTAACGTACTTTCCATAATGTTATTATAAAATGGACTTTATATGTTAACGTCTATATCAAAACCCTAACTTTATGTAATCTTTACATACAAAACATATGTATAAGCTTATAAGGCTTGTGTATAAGTTTTCAATACATAAAATTCAAACATATTTTCCCTCTAAAACATAGTAAAACTTCAAAAAGCCCTAGGTGACAATTCAATTAGCACGATGGTTTCAAATAAGCCATTTCCGGCAATTCCTTTTAAGCTTTTTGTTTCCACCTTTAACACGAGTACAAGACTCCAGGCATCATGTTTAAAATTTTCCCTCTCTAATATTTATGCCTAAGCTCGACTTAACCTAAAACCTTTACCGAAAACCTAAACAACCATTTCGCCCTAAACTTGTAACGAACCAAGCTACAACCAGAAACCACCCTTCTCCTACTGATTCACCACCCATGCTACCACTTGCTCAGCACCTCCATTACCTCATTGTTACCACCCTAGCACCCTAGCACATTGTCACACCCTTGCTCACCAAGCAAACACCCCCGTCACCCCCCTTGATAACCGAACCCCTCACACAACCTTACACCTTGCTATGCTAGTCCCTAGCCCTCCTTAGTCATACCTAGCATCCCTTGGTCACTACTCTACTACACCTTGGCCACCACTCACTGTAACTTGGGACACCACTCAAGGTTTTGTGCCTATATTACAAGCCTCCTTATCATTAAGTGTCTGATCAACTTCATTATCATGTTCTTGTGCGTCCCCATTATCCCCAAAAAAAGTATCAGAGACTGCTTCACTATCACTCTCTTCTCCTTCGTTGTTAACAGTATTATCCACAACATTAATGTCTGCTTCATTCTTAACGGATTCGTCATCTGAACAATGAACCACCTCGGGGACTTCTTTAAAGGACGGGGACCAAACAAACAGCTCCTTAGCTCGAATCTGAAAAACCTTCCCTTTCACAATGATCTTAAAACTGTCAAGGATGTTATTAGCATGTTTTGTCTTGATACATAGGCGTTTCCGAGCAAAGAGGTCTTCATTACCATCTTCTAATTCCATGACCTCTCCCCATTGAGAACCTATCTTATGAAAAGTAGCATGAGACCACGCATGTAGAGGTACTCCCTCTATATCGACCCAAACAATACGATCACTGGCAACAAAATCATTTTGAGCATTACATAACCGAACGAACCAAGAAGCAACCCCCGTATGTTTCATGAATTTAAGTTTGGTTTTGGCAGAACCTAACTTAATCATAACCCATAATCCTCCTAAGTAAACGATCTCGATATTCATGAACCCCTCATTATGTAACAACACACTTAGGTTATTAATAGATGAAAATTGTCTAACCTCCCCCATGACAAAATTGTCTAGATCTCTTGCAACCATGCACGAATCATCTAAGACCAAAGCTGGCGACGAAGCAAGTGGTATGGGCGGAGACGAAACACCCTTCACAGCAGAAACAAAGGACGTAGGTGTAGGAGCAACATGATTGAACTTATGAGGAACACGTTTAGAAGGAATCGAATCACGATCAAAGCGAGCCACGTTAGCTTGTAAATGCTTACGTCCGATCCATAGCGTGCATAGGTTCCCAACAAGCCTCTCCACATTATCTACTTTGATAAAACGAACAAAAGCAAACCTTTTCCCAGCTTTAGACATACGATTCGGTATAAAAACGTCCACAACCGTCCCATATGATTGACATAGTACCCAAAGATCTTTCGAGGTTGTGACATCAGGAAAATTAGTGATGAAGATAGATTTGGAAATTAAGCGAGTATGATCCGCGTTACTACGAGATTTAAAGGCCATGAGCAGACAATAAAAATATTTTGGATTGAAGAGAGATCAATTGGTTTGATTAAGATGAGGTTATTTAATTGTGGGTAAGGTTAATTGAATAAGGGGGATCACCGATTAAGATTTGATGATCGCCATGGAGATTGTTGTGGTGTCAAAAAAAAGGGGATCTAGGGTTTGAAAAAAGGGGATCTCCCAATTGTATGCTATCCTGATATATTATTGCCTAAGTTTACCTCTACTGCCAATATCATTTAATCATGAACCATTAATCACTTGTGAGTGAACGCGAATATTGTGGATAGATCTATCGGGGTTGACGAATCCCGTTTGTATTTACCTGTACATAAGGTAATCAAACGCACTATATTTGAGAATAATGGGTAACTTTGGCAAGTTACCTTTTCAAGAGGATATTAGTTCCTCATTAATGTCACTGAGGTGATTTCCATGTTAACGTGTTGGTGTCATGAGCTTATGGCAATAATACTATTTTCCATGGTAATTGTAATTGTACAATTATTACCACTTATGATGACTTGTATTCAACTATTACATTTCAAACCTGTGAATTTCACTCAACCTTTATGTTGACCCTTCTAACATTTTATCTCAGGTAATTGAGCAATCTATGGCACGGAGTGACATTAGACTTGAGGACGTCCAAACTTATTATCATTCAAACTCTATGTTTTCTTATGTATTTTGGGACCTCCTTTTGTAAAACTCTGAAATAATATTGAATGATAACTAAATTTTCCAAAACGTCTTTTTGAGTCGTTTTCTATGATTATGACTGTTGATTCATGAAATAATACCCCAAATTAGCTTCCGCTGCTATATGTCAAATAAGAGTGTGTTACAGGATCTCACTGATTTAAATCTTTAGTTTTATGTAGATTACAATTACTCACCGTATCTTCAGATGATCCTTGATGTTTTTAAAGTGTCAACACTTAATCATAAGATATACCAATCTATACAGTGTCAAATATGAATATCAAAATTTTCATTACGCTCACATGAACAAGGAGATCCCTATTTAGTGGAAACGCATTTGTGAGTGTCGACGTCTTGAGAGGCAAATTTTGTTGAAATACTATGAACCATACGCTCACACGTTGGGTGATATCAATTAGGAAAAAGTTGATGTGTCGAGGGAAACATGGGTAGATCCATAACAATAAATCTTCATGTGAAAAAAAATTGTTTTGTAGTTTCCCTTGTTAAAGTAGGAAAATAAAAAAAAGAGTTAAGTACATTTTTGGTCCTTGTGGTTTGGTGCATTTTCTCATTTTTGGTCCAAAAATAAAAAAAAGTTTGGTTTTGGTCCAAAACACATAGTTTCGTTCCACTTTTGGTCCAAAAGACATAGTGTCGTTACACTTTTGGTCCAAAAGACATAGTTTCGTTTCACTTTTAGTCCAAAAATTTTAGTGCAAATTCACGGGATTGGACTAAAAGTGGACCGAAACTATGTTTTTGGACCAAAACCAAACATTTTTTGAATTTTGGACCAAAAGTGAAATCGCACCAAACCACAAAGACCAAAAATGTACTTAACTCTTAATCTAACTTATGAAAACTAATTTAAAACCAATCTAACTTATTTAAACTATCCTAACAAGCTTGGATTAAGTAAAAAAAAACAGATAACACAAACCAAATGGCCACAAACAGTTTTACCTTGGCTTAAACTGTTATGCCAAACACCCCTTTAACTAGACTCAAAACCATATTAGCTTATGAAAATGAAATTAAGAACTTGAATCCTAAATACCAGTTAACAAATAGCTTATGACAAACCTAATGATCTTATATTAATAAGCAAATAAGCCAGAGACAAAGAACTAAGAACTATGCTAATATTTTTGAGTTTTTGACAGTTTTATGAATTAAACTAAGAAATCTAAAATCTATGCTATAAAACTTAAAAACAGATATTCAAACATATTTAATAAGCACAATTAGACAGATTTAAGCACAAATAAGCTAGACTATAAGCAGAATATAAGCATATGCAAAATCAAAGCTAAGATACTTGAAAATTAAAGGAAACTTACAGAAACCTTAGCTAAACAAAGGCAATAAGCTCAAGGAGCTATTTCTACAGCTCTAGCTTATCAAATGATAAGCTAGTAAAGTCCTTATGAACTCATCCATGGCTAGTTCATCATCCAAAAGCTCAAAATCCAATAGCAAAGATAAATAGCTGATTTTTTAGTTTAAGTAGATTAAATTGCTTAATTATGATCATAATTTGTAGCTTAGAGACTCCAAGAAGCTTTAAGATTGTCTTGAGAGAACTTATGAAAACAGTGAACATGAGTATAAGTATAAAGTAAAAGCTAATAGTGGATACAAGATTAAGTAAAAGTAAAAAGGATTGTTCATTAAAATAGAGAGCAGATTACGAATACTTGGAACGAGATTACAAAAACTTTTTAGTCAGAAGGAATTAGGACAGAACCACACAATTACATTAGTAACGTAAAATGATTACAAATCTACTTAAGAAAACTTAAAAAAATGTAGAAAAGAAGATGTGTGTATGAATGTGAGAGGCTTTTTATAGCCTTCAGAGAAGCTTCTAGGTCCTAGAGTTTGTTAGACGCTCCCATAAATCCCTCTCCTTCATTCTTCTCAATCATTGGCTCTCTAATCTTGGCCCTTGGATCATTAGGTGAGCACACGGATTGCCAGCATGGCAATTCATGTGTCAGGGTACTTGTGCTTCTTTTGCAAAGGAATTAGTGTAAAAATCCCATCCTTGTGTGCTTTCTTTGCTTCTACGTAGCATTCCCCATAAGGTGTCTTGACCAATGAGAGCATTAGATGGCATATAGCTTTGCCATATCATTGCTTCTCACTTGAATTAACTAGCCACGTAGCCAATTTGCATTTACCCTTTGTTTTGACGCAAGTAAATATTGGAGACGACGATGAACAATAACAACAGTTTTTCCCGCGTTTTTACTTTTATAAAAGGAGTGGGAGTTTGACTTTTCTTTGACCCGGGTTAAAATTGTTTAACTTTGGGCTTATGTAAAGGTTTTGGGCCTGGTTATATAAAAAAGGATAGATAACGGGTGTTAACTCTTATAATAAAAAGAGTTAACACCGTTAGGGTTTAGGGATTATTTTTGCAATTTGGTTTAACTTTGAGGGACTGTTTTGGGAAATTTGGGTTTTGACATTTTGTGTGTTGACTTTGGTTGACCAAGGGTTGACCAATGGTTGACTTTGAAAATATTCTCCCGGCTCTTGTATTCTCTTTTCCGTTCCCGTGTTCGTGTTTGTCCGATTTCTTGAGATTTTTACAATATCCGTACCTACACAATCACAAAGACAAAACAAGCAATATACAAGCATTTTAAGCATAAACAATAAAAAGTTTATTTTTTGTTCTTTTTTATGACCATTTTTTGAGTATTAGAACGGATATGATGTCTTTCACACATATCAACTTCAATTAACAATTAACATAGAATTTTATATCATATATGAATCCATGATAAAATTGCATGTGTTCATCATGGATATCAAATTAACAATTAATTTACAAGCAAAACGGACTAATTAACAATTTAAAAGTCGAATTTTAACACTTTAAAATTTCATGCAACATAGGGTTTTATCAATCAAGAACCAATCTTTATAACTCAAAACGCCCAAAGGGCTTAAAATTAATCAAGAACCCTAATGTTCAATTTTACTGTTTGTAATTAGAATTCTATACGATGGCTCGTGATGCCACTGTTGGAGTTTATGACCTAATTAACCATTAACTACACGAGTACGCAGCGGAAAACATATAATCACATATAGAAAAATAATCAACAAAGAGATTGATGACGTGTACCTTTTAGCAATTAGCGTAACCACCGTCTTCAATATACGCGTGTGTATAATATAAAATACCACGCAAACCACCCAAACCACCCAAAATATAAATGAAGATTTCTCTACTTCGCACACAAACTTTACGTTGTGGAGCTAACAATGAATGTATGCCTAGTACTAGTAGTGATTAGTGAACAAACTCCGTAATTGACTATCAACTATACCAAATATCCCTTTGTTTCTTGATGGTCGAAAACCATCCAAACAAAAGAAACCCTTGTGGGTTTTTTTTTCTTGCCGATCGAAACAGTAGAAACGAAGAAACCGAAACCCTTTGGTGGTTTCTCAACTAACAAGGAGAGTAGAGAAAGAGAGTTTGGTTTTTTCCTCCAAAACAGATGTCCAATAATGAACCCCAAGAGTTCCTTATATAGGGATATTTGCCTTGGCTTGCAAGTCAAGCAATCTCACTCCTATTAGGAGTCTAAAAACGGTTTGTCAAACCAAGAGGAACAAAACCGAACTCTAACTTCCGACTAATTACTATTTAGTCCTTGTATTTAACATTTAATGATTGTTTACTTATCACTATTAATTTATTACATTTAATAGATTAATTATTATTGTTCTTACGTATAACGCGTGCGTCCCCGTAGGCTCGAATAAGATTTCCGGACATATATTTATTTCTACGTGGACATAATCCAATACTTTTAGTGGTTGTTCAGGTGCCTACTTGCCTACTGGTACGCGGGTGGTAAAGAGAAATGTGGTAAACGTAGTCAAACTAGGAAGCAATATGGTTTGGTCCATGATGATATTTGAGCAGTTACTCATTTTATACATTATACAATTTAGTTAAAGGGCAGCACGCTTCATTAAATGCTGCTGAGGGTTGCATTAACTGACCGTGTTGACCCGATCGGTTCCGACGGGTTGCGACCGGTTCCGACGTCCGACCCGTTTTTTTATCAATACTAACACGTAGCATCTACGTGTCTCTCTCCCCCTATTGCATCTCTCTCTCTCTATCTATATCTATACAATTATATAAAGCATTTATAATGTGGGACCCATTAAAAATTAAGATAAGGAGATGCAATCTTGACCATCCATCTCATTTTTGGGAATCACATCATAAAGTGACATGTGTCACATTTTGATTAAAAAATCACATTTATTTTCAAATTGAAATATATTTTTATCTATTTAATTTTATTTTGATCTAATTTCACCATATTTTTTAAAATTTTATGCTCTTTAATTCAACATCCATTTTGATATATTTTTATAATTTTATTTTTTTTACATTTTAATGGGTTTATTTTATATTGATTTATATTTTTTTACAACTTTAATCTTAATTAAATATAAACTTGATACGTTAAAACTATATACTTTCGGAGAGAGTGTTGTCTTTTTACATGCGAGAATGATGATGTTAATATGGTGTTGCGAGAAAGTTACGGGAAACCCCAACGAACACATACATTTGTGAAACGAAATTACTAAGCGAGTAAAAAATTACGTAAAAAGTTGAGTTAGTAAATTTTTTTTGCCGCCGCCTACGCGCGGGTAACCAACTAGTCTCTAAAACACATGTTTGAGATCTCCTCAACCGTTTACCTCATCGTTATCATGGAACCATCCCCTCACACACAAACCAGGCGACTCCATCTCTAGTACCATTATGATAACACCGCCCCATTCTCTATTTACTCCTATTCCATGTTAATAGTAAGTTTCATCAAAATCACATCTTTTTTAAGTTTTTTGTTGATTGTGGTTTAATTATTTTGATGTCTTTGGGGCTGGTAATCGTTTCTTATCTAAAGGTTTAATCCTTTTTTTATTATTATAGAGATTCAATCTTTTTTTGTTTTGATTATGTATATTTTCTGTTTTTACATGAATTGGGTGACTATTTGGTATTATTAGGGGTTTTGTTTGATCATGAGTTTATTCTTTTGTAACAGGAAATATGAAAGATAAGGAGCTGGAAGATGCAAGGGGAAAAAGGAGTTGTGTTTACAATATGTGGATGTGGGTATGGTTTCCTAAATTGCTTAAAGTTTTGATCTTGATTGTAAATCATGGTTAGGGTTTGATCCTGTTTGTATTTTTATGAATGGTTTAGGATTTGCTTATTGAAAATGATATAAGAAAATTTTTTTTGCTTTCTTGGTAATTTTTGTTGCCTGTTAAAATAATAAGCTGCTTATTGAAAATTAGTAGGAACTTGGGATGAAATGTTATTAGACACTAATAAACATTTTAGAGTATGATTAGTTCTATTATGTGAATTAGGAGGTGTTTGTTTGAGCTTATATAGCAAGCGTATGGCTTATGTGGTTTTCGGGTTATGGTTCATAAGCTTACCTTTTTTGGCTTATTTTGAAACTTTTTGGCTTATATAAGCATATCAGGTCATAATGAGTTTATATAAGCCTAAAATTTTCAAAATAAACCACGTAAAGTGAGCTTATGAAACGTAAGCCGAAAACCACGTACGCCATAAGCCCGCTATATAGATTCTCTTATGTATTTGGAGTATCTACGGTGACAAAAATCAAACACGAATTAAGGTGTGTGACAGGTTTCCAACATATTTTTAGGTGTCAATACGCCCCTGCATAATTGTTTTGACGTGCAATCAGTTGCACTGTTGACTCGTCTCCGAGTCGGGTTTCGAAGAAGACCGAAAGGTGAGTAAAAAGACGAAAGAAGATCAGCGTTAAAAAATCCAGAAAAAGGTTTAGTTTTTATAAGAATTTTAGAGTTTTATTTTTTGTTGTGAATTGTATAGGTTAATTGCCCTTTGCTTTGTGTGGGCAGGCGATGACGCTCCTGGAAAAACGCGCAGCAATCGAAGAACCACGCGGCACTTAAAAAAAGTGAAAGGTGTTACTCTTATATTCAAACTCAAAAGTTACCCAGGTGTTTAGGATTTGCTTATTGTTAATGCTTATTCTTATAAGCGTAATCAGATATGTATATAATATGTACTGACTTTTTAGGTCGCAGATACACAAAAGATTGCTGATGTGGCAGCAGGAACTGCCGTTATTGGCTACAACATGGAAGACTTGGAATCACTCATCTTGACTGTGGAACAAGCAATCGGGAGATCAAGCTTTTTTGATGTCCGTCAACTCACTATATCCCCTCACAGGTGGCGTTTTGCAAGTGAATGGTTGGGTTGATCATCAAATCCACTCTGCTAAGGTATTAAATAGCTAAACTATAAAAAGTGTGTTGCGGGTGGTTCTTTTTCAGTGGTACTTTTGTTTTCAAATAGTATGGATAACAATCTATAGTGATTTTTGGCAATTTCAGGAAAAATACAAATTGAGGAAGAAGCTGATTTTGGTCGAGGAAAAGGGCAAAGAAAGGTTGGTTCATTTAGGGAAGCATATGCCCCCAAGCCTATGGATACACTTGAGGTATCTTTTTTTTTTTCATTTGCAAGGGTTTAATTTTTGGCACTTCTATAGCCACAGCCGCTGAGTGAGTCATGCATGTCCCTCACATTTTGAAAAAACAACCAATTGTGAGTCGGTTCGGGTCACCGATTATTAACCTTTTGCACCCAACTAAGCTCATCATCTTAATTTGCTGTTTTTTTGTCTTTATGGGATTGGTTAATTTTCTGACTATAGTCTGCATAAAATTTATTAGTTGGTGTTTAGATTTTATATCCCAGGCTCGATTGAATAGAGAACAATGAGTAGATTTAATGGTTCATTAATTGGTTTGAATGGTTTAGGAGGTAATTGAATGGTCGAACAAGGTTGAGCCGATACACAATCACCTTGAATTTGACAATAATTCGCTTTTTGAGTAAATTGAAGAAAATCCTGACTTGATGAATCAAAGGATATCTTTTATTTATTATGCTCCCAATCCCAATAGTGAAGCCTATTTTATAATTTAAATTCAGAATAAATTTTTATAAATATGATGGTTCTTCATACAGTGAATAATTACCTCTGAAAATTTTGACATTTAATAATGTTTTGGGATTAGTTAGGCAGAGTGTGGAGCATGTGGCTAACCATATCAGTTATCTGCAAAAAAAATTAAGCACTTTTTTGTTTTGAAAGAATGGTGATCCAAACAGTTATTTAAAAATGAATAAAAACGGTTTTGGGTCAACTCGACATAACCTTCTCTAAAATGACCTAGCCTTTGTAATTGCTAACTATAACTCGGAATGCAACAAGACATAGTGGTTGTTGTGTTAGGTTTGCCTTGCTGTTGCATGCGTTGTATGTGGTCAAAAATCCTTCAAAGCTCACACCATTGACCACTTTAGCAACAAATGAGCTCTCCCAAATAGGTTGGTCGAAACTGTTTATATGCCCTAAATAATTATTTAGGTGTTTTATTTGGCCTAACTAATGGTGGATTTGCTGCATACACAGACCTTGACAACATTCCTAAAACCACTATAACCTAATGGTTTAGCCAGTAATAAAAAAAGTGAAACAATGAAAACTAAAACGAGATGTTAAATGTATGTTAGTTTTGGGTAACGGTTGTGGCTTTTGTTTTTTTAATTCAAGGTTGTTTGACGTTGTGCAAACACAGGCTCACCAGACACCCAACCAGTTAAGAAACGGGCCAAAAGATCGGCTTCAAATAATGAAAAGAAAGATAAGAAACCTGAAGAAAACCAAGAAAAAGAAAAAGCTGAATGGAAATATGCTGAAATGCAGGAAGCATAGAAAACTGATGACAAGCAAAAAGACGAGGCTCCTGAAAAGATCATAGTGGAAGATACCCATAAACAAGAAGAGAAGGACGAAAATGCTCCTGCGGATACCAAAGAAAATCCAGAAAAAGATGATGCCCTACAAAAGAGAATTTCTTCGCCATGTTTCATCTACCTACTCATTCTCCGTACTCATCGTCGCCATACTTATAGTATGTCTTTTTTGTTTGACTTATTGCATTCTTTTATATGTTTAGGCTTTAGATTGTTTTGCATGTTCTTTCTTTTGGTTGTTACTTTTATCTTTTAGGTTGTATTTGTGTTATAGCTTACTGATGTTTTTTTTTGCATGTGTGTTATGCTATTTTCTTATTGTCTTTTGTCATACCGTTAGCCTTTTAGTTGATATTTGCACTTTAGTTTGTTGCCCTGTGTATTAGTTTCTACTAAGTTTGCCGTTATAGTTTTGTTGTTAATAATGAAAACTAAAAGGAAGTTACTCCCTAAATGTGGTATTGTCGGACGTGTTGGGAAAATGGGTGTTCTGGGTACTGGGAGTTATTCTTTATGTGATAGTCAGGGGGGTCCAACTGTTGTGGGAAATCTAGGATACGTGGGTTCTCATTCATATAAACGCTTACTGTGGACGCGAGGGGGTCTGGGAATGAAACGACTATCGTGGAGACTGGGAGTTCTTTCTCAGATAGTACTCACCTTGGAAATTCAACTGCTGTGGGAAATTTCGAACATATGAACTATTGGATGGTGGGGTTTCTCATTCAGCTATTGGCAACCGTATGAATCTCACTGGTGTTGGAACGTCTGGGATTTTAGAGAATATTTATCCGCCTGTTAGTGATAATTTCCTGGATGCTGCGGGTGATTCCATCATGCATGATACTAACCCATTTGGGCGAACGGAATACTCAGGTAATTTAAAAAATAATAGTAGTCAATAAATTATTTGATTAGTTCGTGCATCTGACGTGTGCTTTTGTTCTTGCAGGTTCGTTATTATCTCAATCACGGAAACGGCCTTTGGATTCTAGACTTATGATAGATGTTGTTGATGTGATTTGGGGTCATGTTTCTGTACCCGTTGTTTCTTTGACTACTGATTGTGCAACCTCTGCACCAAAAAGACTGCGTGTAGACAGTTATCACCGTCGTATAGATTCCTCAGTCCCAAGTCAGCGGCTAATGTCCTCTGAAGGCTGTCCCACTCCATTATTTGGTACCAGCACAGGAGTTAATATTCCTACTGCACAGATAAGTCGTTCAGGTACTGTCTACTTAAGTCTTTGTTAGTATACACTTTCATATTAGATTTTCAACCACTAAGGTCTTGGTATTTACTTCCATTTGTTTTCTACACATGCCCACCATCAGAGTATCAATACATTGGTAGTTGTGAACATTCTTGCCAACGCTGCGGTGCCCGTTTTTGGTACGAGAAACGTATTAAAAATAACCCAATTAATGCGCGCCCGAAGTTTCATCGTTGCTGTATGGCTAGCCGTGTTGTCATACGAAACTATCAAATATATCCGGAGTACATAAAATTGTTACTTAGAGATCGCCATTTCCTGGAGAACATAAGGGCATATAATCAGATGTTTTACTTGCATACACAATTATATCCCATACAAGTTCTACTTATCTTGATGCACTCCCTCCAATCTAAAACCCACGCTCCTCTTGGGTCAAAGTTGACCCATTTAATCCTCCTGGCGAACTTAATTTTCCAAACAGCCCACTTAACTATCTCTAAACCGTTTTGCGACACGTCTGTTATGTTCAAGCTATCAACAGATTTGCTGAAATGGCCTTTCAACATATCCAACTTAAACAAATCTGATAAATGTCACATTTGATCAATCACTTGCTGTAGGAACTATAAAGTTAAAGTTGGCATACTCTAACCCAAAACTATTTTCCTTGGATCTGCAATGTGAGGTACATATAACTGATATCTCTAAATTCTAAATGCAGAATTTCTCACTTCTATCTTAAGTTCTTAACATTTAACGATTATTTGCATTTTTGCAGGAACATTACAACTGTGTACAGCTTTAACATCCAAGAACTACATCAATAAAAGAAATATTCATGTTGTAGATGGCAACAACATGATCTAATCATCAGATGTAAACGTGGAGTTCTCTGTCATTGTTTACATTTTGTGTTATGCTATAAGTATCTAGATTAGTGGTTATGTGTTACCAATTGTACATTTGGTTTAATAATGCAAGGGCGGCCCTAATATGTATCTTAGCTACATTTAATATAGAACGTTGTGTACAAACACTACAACATTTACCACTTTCCCCAGCGACAAATCCGTTGAATCCCCGGCGACTTGTCGTTGGGATACGTTTCCCGGGCGAGATAAGTCGAACGGAAAAGCTCGAAGGGGATACGTTCCCGAGCGACTTACCCGGGCGACATCGTCGGGCCCACATAGTTTCAGTCAAACAATTAATTGCCACGGTGGAGGGTTTTTCCGGGAGACATGTCGCCCGGGATAATGATGTTATAAAATGACTTATTATTATTGATGCGTGATTAATTAATTAATAACGTAGAATCCCGGGAGACATGTCGCTCGGGAAAGTATTCCAAATAAATTGACTTGTCAACGTTAGCAATAATTTTTGTCATTTAGTGGTACCTTTCCTGGGCGACATGTCGCCCGGGATAGGTTTGCAATATTTTTTTTATCTTTCCCGGGCGACATGTCGCTCTGGATAAGCCTTCAATAAATATTTTGTTTTACTTATCCCCGGTGACATGTCGCCCGGAATAAGTGCAATTTTTTTTGGTACTGCCTGCACAACAGCCTATTTTTAGGAAAAAATCTATCAATACTCAAACCTGTATAAACCAATATAGAATCTACCCAAATACATTACAACTTGTACCAAAACACAATACGATCAACGCATTTGATATAATAAAGCTAAATACGTCCAAAATCTTAATAAACACAATATAGTCTACAAAACGGGTGACGAAGTCACAAAACTTGCATTATCCGCAAGATACAAGTCAATATTCACCTAGATAACATATTCTAAACGTACGGGAAAACAAATGTTCACATAAGGTCGCTAATATATACTTCAAGACACAAAATAGTATATAATTACCCAACATCTCCTAACTATCGTCCTCATCCTCCCCATCCTCGCCGTCGTCCTCATCATCTCCCGACTCATCATCCCCGCACCCGCCACTCCCGCTGCCACCACCGTACTCAGGCTGTGACTCAAGCTACGTAAGCATCTGGGAAAACTTGTCGTCACTCCTAAATAACTTCATGAACATGTTCACCTGTTTCGTTAGCAGCTTCTCGCTCTTTTTGAGCTTAGCGACATCGAAGGAGTGCGTGCATAGAGGCGGGGGAGGAATGACCCCGCTACTTGCCCCCGCGAACAATTGCCATGATCTCATCCTCGGTGTAGGGCACACCCGTGGAGGTGTTAGAGCCTAGACCCTGTAGCCTCAACATCTCATCCTATGTAGTCACAAAAACACAAGATAGTTAATATATTAGTCGGGTTACTCCATTATTTCTCGACAAATCATCAAAGTGCGTGTTTTGAAACAAAACTTACATATAAAGCTTTGTCCTCAGGGTTCAAGAATACGCCACCAACAGTATGTGTCAAGAAGAAGGTGTGGATTAGCGACGGGTACTCTCGAGTAATTGAGCTCTCCATCTGCACATACACACGTATATAAGATGAAACAAATTAAAAAAGACAAATCACAACACACCAAAGCGTTAATTAGATGTGTGTGTGTGTGTGTGTGTGTGTATATATATATATATATATATATATATATATATATATATATATATATATATATGTGTGGTGTGTGGTGTGTGTGTGTTTTGTGAGTTTAAAATAATTATAATGTTTATTACAGTTCATACCTCAGGGCGGCAATAGACCGGGATCCCTGTCGGCATACGACCTTGCTCTTTGCCCGTTTTTTTTATTTTGAGCAGCCCGGGCAAGGTTCTTGGGATCATTCCAAAAGGCAATCTGCGCATCCCAATCTACCTCGGAAATGTGCGAGGGACGTCCGCGTCTGATGCGCTCCACGTCGTAAGTCCCGTCCTCGTCAGGAACCCAATACCTTTCCTTGAGAGCAGCCTTCTTGCCATTGTAGATCTTTTGCAGATGCTGCTGGATGCCCGCATAGATTTGTGGCCAGCGATCGGATTCCATGTGGGGACGCAAGTCAAACTGGGTCTGCAATCATATACAACAAAGACAGAGTTAGAGATATAATTTATATATTTATCTAAATTTGTTTATTTATTTATATGATATAAATAAATAAACAAATTTAGATAAATATACACAATTAAATAAATGAACACGATAATGAAATAAACATAAAAGGATAATGAAATAACTTACCCCAATCTTTGCCACGACCTTCGCCTTCCGCTCCGGCGGCATTTGGCGCCAAGAAGGGTAGTGCAACGGCAACTCCCTAACGAGCTCCCCGAGATAGTTAGCCCAATGAGCCACATGGTCACCGAGAGGCATCAGGGTCTCTCTGTCGCCAAAATTAAGCCGGATCGGGACGGGGCCATTTTTATCCGTGATGGCCTTTAACCCGAGGTTCCAAGTCTCCTGGCGGGTAATCAGCCTGCCTGCTCTCCTGCCACCCAAATTGGGTTTTCGAGTGCCCTTACCTGCAAAATCAAGTGAGTGATAAAGTCATAAAAATTCAAGACAAGCAAATTCAATGTATCAAGTTTATGCTTGTATTACAATAATCAAGAAATTCTTACCTCGGTTGCCTAAGCGACCCCCACAACCGGTGGGTATCTGGTATGGAGGGGGTCAATCATCACCGCCACCATCACCGTCGTGACCCCGTGTATAACACCCTGTGTTTTCAAGTCATTGACGACGTCGATAAATCCACAATGTACCTTTTGTATTGTACGCGTTTGCTTTAAATCGAATAATAAGCTAAATCGCGCAAGCTAAAAAATTAGCAATCAATGTAAACGGCAGGCAAGCAATAAGTGTTTACATCAAGCAAGGGTTATATAATTATTTGAGATAATATTAACTATGTTCTTTTATTTTTTATCGGATACGTAAAGTGTATACGTTTCGCGATAAATTGCGTTTAGGCACTCCCGGAACCACGAAAACTTTTCTACGCTTCAACAAATACCCACTTTTATACCCAATACATAAAAGTTACTAAAATATATCATATATATCTCTTATATGCCGAAATTCTTGCCAATTGTACAAGTAACATATCAAAACTCTTCCATGTTGGTCAAATGAACACCATGCCTCATTAAACCACACCATACCTCTTTATTACCACCCCATGCTTTGTTTCTTTGACCATGAACCATCCCCTAGACCATACCATGTTCCCTTGAATGTTTCCTTGACTAAGTCTTGCCTTATATACATGTATCTAGTGATGAGAGATCACATACATGCTTATACACTTGGTAAAAATCACAAATCACCTCCCTTTGTCTCTCTATAAGTCACGGCACACACACCCCTTTTATAACAATCCATACAAAATTTTATTCAACCTATACACTTCTATACACATCTATCCTAAGACATTCTAAGGTGTTTTCATCCATTGAATCACCATTTACAAGTATTAATCAAGAAAAGGAAACTAGGGTTTTTGTTAAGAAAATAAGGGTTTCAGTTGGTTAAAGTGCAAGCTTGTTTTGTGGCTAAACAAGGGTTTAGCACTAGCTCATCATCATCATCATACCTCATAAGGTTTACTTGAACTCTTTATGTTCTTACAATATTCATTTTTATGCATATGATTATTCTATTTAGCTTATATCACCATTTAGGATTATTAACATGTAAAGAGAAGTTTTTAATTGTTGTCATCATAATGTACACATTTATATATCCTATGATGTTATTGACATCATGTTAAAATAGTCACACAAGTGATTTACACTCTTGGTTATGTATAAAATATGATTATTGGACAAAACTTTAAATTAGAGATTTCATAAGTAAAGTTATGATTTAGGTGTTATCGAAGGATTTGAACCAGATAACTGGACACATGAGGACTATTATGGACAAGTAAATGCTAATATAAGGATGATATATAATATATATGATATATGAGACTTGTGGTAAAATACAAAAGTGGTAAAGTATAAAGAAAAGATCAAAAATGGATTCAACAAACTCAAGCAAACATTCTGTCCAAAATTCGAATTTTTTACATATCCATTTTTATATTTTTATAATACAAAACATTTCACGACGATTCAAAAAGTAATAAACTTGTTAAACGATACTAACGAAAGTAGTTACGTTAAACACGAGTTATACCGTTAATAAACGAAGTCTAAGGTAAATTATTTATAAAACATTTTTATAAAAATATATAACAGCAAGTGTTGATATTTTAACAAATAATACTTAATTTTAGGATTCCAAAAATGAGTAAAGAATCGTAATTTTTCAATTATTAACGAATGAGTTATGAATTTTCGCAGTTTACGCAATTAAAACTTTTATAAAACTATTTTATAAAGTTACTATCATGACCAGAAAGTTATATGTAGTGTAAACCTCATAAATATTATGAACTTGTCAAATACGAGAACGTCCTCGAAAGAATCGTTAAAAAAACGGAGCTATAACGAATAAAATACGACATTTTACGGGTTTTTACGACAGACGAATCGACTTTTTATACAACTCACGTCTGATGTGATCGATAAAAGTTACTGTTCACCAGAGTTCAAAATATGAAAAAAGTCAAATCTATGAATAACTCATCCTAATACGAAAAGATGGCCATAAGAAACGCGGAATCGGGTTTTAAAACGCGAAAGTTATGCTAGTTTTGCTAAAACGGTAATTATAAACGTTTTAACTTTATAAACACATTTTACTAAAACCATTAGTTTGGTGATTGAGCCTATATAGAATATTATGTGGTTTATCAAAGTACTATAATACTGGGAGTTCATAATGAGGCCTCTTCGGATGGCGTTTTCGACGATTGTTTTTGGATTTACGATTTAAAGTGGCCTAACTCCCTTGAACTCATGTCATGACCTCTTTAATTAATGATATCCGAACGATAGTTACGATATAATCTATAGGATTACAATCAATGTTATCAATTAAAGTACTCGGTACTTATACGACCTATGATAATTTAGGTTGCATTCGATCTTTTACGTGACGCTTTATCTGCGATATTTGGATTATCAGAACTCAAGGTGAGTTCATAGCCCCACGTTTTACATGATTTGTTTTATAAGTTTTGGGGTGAGAACATGCTTGTTTACAAATGCATTTACATGGTTGATTACAAATTGAATTATGCACTTCTTTACTTGTCATGCGATGAAATACAATACTTGGTTTACTTTTTGGACGTAAACACATACTTGACTTTTAAGAATAATTACGGATTAGCTTAGGTTTCATGAACTGTAAATCACTTGGAGGGTGAGCGCGAATGTTATAAAATAGATCTATTGGGATTGACAACCCCCGTTCGGGTGACTAGCTCTCACTAGTTAGAGATCGAACTAACGAACGTATAATCCTGTCGGCTTACGACTGGATTGGTTGTCTACAGGCAAACACGAAATACTAATGAATTTTTACCGTGCCTTGAAGAAAGTGGCATACTTATAAGTCTACGTCGCAGTTCAATGAACTTAGAGATCTTAATCATTTCTCTTACATACTTGAAACATGTTGGATATATTGTGCTCATTACAATATATAACTTGAAACATTTTGATATATTGTTGCTCAATACAATATATACTGAAACATTTTTGGGATATTGGTGCTCATTGATCATATCTAACTTGAAACTATTTTTGATATTGTGCTCAATAATATCTACTTTGAAACATTTTTAGATATTGTGCTCATTATAATATCTACTTAAACATTTTTGGATATCGTGTTCATTATAATATCTACTTGAAACATTTTTGGATATTGTGTTCATCTACTTGAAACATTTTGGGATATCGTGTTCATTACAATCAATACTTGAAATATTTTTGGGATTTTATATAAGGAAACCTTATATATGTCGTTTATGTGTTGCAATCTTTGTATGGTCGAAACTTGAACACAGTAACCATATATATAGTTTTGGGATTTACAATTATACTTACGAAAACCTATGAACTCACCAACTTTATGTTGACCCTTTTAAGCATGTTTTCTCAGGTGAAATAGATGCTTGGCCTATTTGAGGAACATTGGAGTCCAACCTTTTCAGAATACTTTTCAAATGACACTAAATTCTTACCTCGGTTGCCCAAGCAACCCCCACAACCGGTGGGTATGTGGTGTGAAGGGGGACGATCATCACCGCCACCGTCACCGCCATGACCCCGTGCAACATCCGCTGACATCTGTACAAGTAGCATTAGGATAACATATAGAAATTCATGAACAAAATAATAAAAGCATGCACACATCCAAATACATACACATCCAAATAAATATACACATTTAAACAATCCACGACAGTTTCATTCATTCATTCAAATATATAAGTGTCTTTTACAAGTTACAACTAAAGATCAATCTTCTTCTTCACTAGAATAAACAACATTTACGCCATCATCAATATCAAGGTTGACGAGGTCTTCATCATCAGAATCTGCTAAATCATGAGGAATGGGGTCTTCCTCATCAATAATATCATCGTCTTCATCAACAACATCAATGATATCTGGTGGTGCGTCAACATCTATTGATTGACCATCTATATGCAAGGCCGCAATTTCCAAGTCATTCAAACTAGTAGAAAGTGCGAGATCAGATGAGTTGTCGACATGTATAACATCAGGGTCGTCCTCTACCACAATGACACCCCCGTTCGAAAACTTTTTATGACTCACATGTTCGACGACCTTCCAACCGAGTGGTCGTCTGGCCATATCTTCAAGGTAGAAGCATTGTTTGACTTGTGTTGCGAGAATGTATTGATCATTTTTAAACGCCTCACCATTTGCCTTGATTTGTGTTATGTTGTTTCTAATGACAAAATTTTGGATACGTCCTTTGTTGCTAGTGTCGAACCACTTAACTCGAAACAACACAGTTTTGAACGACAAATACAAAAACTCAAGGATTTGTTCAAGCTGACCATAATACATTTCTCCGTCCGGACCAGGCAAACAAATGCCGCTGTTTTGAGTTGTGCGAAGTTCATCGCGGCTGTGCACGACAAACCTCACACCGTTGACTACGCAAGAGTTGACTGAGATTGGAGTCTGTGATGGTCCACAAGCCAAAGCGAATAACTCGCTGCTTTCGCTAACACCTGGGTCATTGTCTACGTGACATTGACGGATCTATGAAGAAGATAGGATCAGATAGAGAACACAAAATATGATGTTGTTATTTTTACAGTTAAATACACACAATAAGTCTAAGTTTACCTGCTTTTTGTTAGAAAATTCACTGAAAAATATTCATGGTGTTAGAATAAGTCGTCGAAAAGATAAGTTATGATAAAAAAGTTTCAAAATAAAAACACGTACCTTTTGAACTTGGCCTGATACGTGTCGCTTTCAGAACTGTTGTGAAGTACATACCATATCACTTTCTTCAATTCTTGGTGATTGGGTGTGTAATAGTGTGTGGTGGTTGTTGGAAATGTGAGTGTGAGGGGTTTGTGTGGTTGAGTAGGGGGTTATAGTGATAGTGGCTATTGTGTAGGTGTGGTTTTTGAGTAGTGTTGTGGGGAGGTGTGGGTGTGGTTGTTTGTTTGTTACTGTGGGGTAGGGGTTTGTGCGTGGGTTAGTGGCTGGGGGTGTTTGCTCGGGGGCGGGGGGTGTGTGGTTGGGGTGTGTGCTTGGGGTGTGGGGGTGTGGGTGGGTTGTATTGGTAGGAGGTGGTGTGGGTGTGGTTTGTGTTTTGGGGGGGAGCGTTGTGTGGAGGGGGGGCTTGTTGTAGTGTGTGTATGGATTGTTTGTGAGTAAGGGTAGTGTGTCGTAGGGGGTGGTTTGTGTTAGTGGTTGTGGTTGTGGAGTTGAAGGGTTTGGTGTGGGTAGGGGGTTGTGGGGTTTATATTGTGATCGTGGGAGTGATGGTGTGTGTAGGTTAATTGTGGGTGGTGGCTAGAGGTGTGGTTGTTGGGTGTTGTTTGGCTTAGGCTCATGAGTGTGGGTGAGATTAGACTTTTTTATTTATATATAATAATTAATTTCACACCGTTGTTAGGTCGTATAATTATTCATTTTGACTTTTAATTCTTCGTATTCTAATTTGTTCTATTTTAATTATAATATTTTTTTTTATCTTAATATATTTATTGCAAACATTACCGGATATATTTATACTTATTTATACTTTTTTAATCGTTAAATAAAATTTATATATACACTTATATTGAAGTATCATGAGCGATTTTTTTTATTTTTTTTTTTTACTCTTAATTTATCATTTACTACTGCAGCATATAAACTGAAGTGTGAAGATACTTCACAATCTTTGAGGACCTAAAGCCGCCGAATGAAGAAAACTTTGTCGACTCAAACTGAAAGACTTCAGCTTGAGTAATACTTAGGGGATTTTATGTTTAAATCTACTAAAAGACTGAAGGGCTCAGGAACTGAACCCAACAATCTCCCCTATTTGAATATACAAATAGCCTAAGTTAAAATCAGTTTGTAAGTGAGCAAACAACTTCTTCTTACATAACTGATATAAATTGAACAACATAAACTGATAACCTTTCATTCTAACTTTCATTACAATACAAATTCAAAAGATAAAGTTATTACAAAAGATTACATTCTATTGCCTTAGCTGCTCAATGACTCTCATCTACTTGAGTGGGTTCAAGTTTCTCTTATCAATTTCAACAATCAGAAGAGAACTGAAGGTTCTGGCATGATCATCAAGCTCTAGACCTTGGTGAAGTCTGAAGAAGATTTCTTATACAGTATATAACATGGTGTTTGAGAAATCTCAAAATTATTCAGTGGTAACAAAATCATGTATGTGATATGAGTTTAAACAAAATCATACCTAGGACAGGTTCATTAAGCACAATACCAGCTGGATGATCTTCATATTGAACTGATGACTTAAGCCTTGTTAGCTCTGAAGAAGTCATGAATGTCATCAGCATGCTTTCTTTTCTTGTTTTCCAGATCATTCAATCTATCTAAAGGATCCTGTTCACGTAGAGGTCTATCCAAGTTGATTCCTAGTTCTGCTTCAGTTGTACGAAGATAGTCCATTCTTTCTTGTATTTGTTTATAGATGGATGTCCATCCTTTACCTTTTTTGTTAGGTCAGGCTTTAACAACTTCTCTCCATTCACCAAGATGTAAGTCACTGGCTTTGAACTTAGGAATGATTTCACTTGTATCATCCTTTCTGGTCAAGATGTCACAGTTGGTGATTCTTGATTTTGCTCTTCTATTCAGCATTTTGTCATAGTATTTTTCATACTGTAACTTATCATTGTAGTACCTGTTCACCACATCTGGACCAAGAAGATCAATCAGCTCTTCTTTCCTTATTTCACCTTCATGTCTGGCAGCTTCAGCTTTAGGTTCTTCCTCTATTTTCTTTTGTGCACTTATATATTCTTTAGTTAAATGGACATGTTCTCCACTTTCAGTGACAAAGTCAAACTTTTTCAATTCCTTTTTCTTAGAGGATTCAACCATGGAACTAGGCACATGTGTTGTTTCATCATCAGAATCACTTTTTGTACTCACTTCTTCAGCATCCTTTGAGGACATGGCCTTTTTGCCCTTGTATTTCTTGATATGCCCCCCCCTCAGGTTGAGAGGAGCATTTTTGTGGATATTAAGGGAAGGAAGGAGGAATTCATTTGAGTTGTTGTGGTTGTGATGACAGGAGAAATGATGTAATCCTGGACATAAAACTACAAAACACAAAACACGAAAAAGGAAAGAGGCGAGCCCTCTCACATTATTTGTTAGAAAATAGATAAGAAGATAGAAACGCTTGTTTTTGTTAACCGAGTCACGAGCTTGACTCGACCCCGAATTAAGTTATCCATGGGGAAGCAAATGGAAAAGAAATTCTCAATCGGGCTTTCATTAATGTTTGGATAAACATTAATGTACATGAAAGTTCCATCCCGATGAGATACCACCAGCTCTAAGTAGAGATGCCAGGGTTAAAAATAATGTCTTCACTCCCGGTGGAGCAAGATAAAGGAGAGGCATTGGGGTAGGTGACAAATGGAAGAAAAGTACAGATGGTAAATGTGAAGGAATCGTCCTCTTCAACATTTAGAAAAACAACATTTTCACCTCCCCCCGGTCAAAAGGTTCATCGTTATTAAGAACATCAAAATCATTTGTCATGGCCGCTACAGGCTCAACATCGACGGTAAAATCATCACTCTCAGGAAGGGGAGAGAGAACATTGTCAAGTAATTCTTCAAGAGGAAGAATGTCCCCTTTCGAGTCATCATCATTATCAATACCCGATGGTATCGAATTATCAAGAAACAAATCAATTTCTTCCATAGGAATTGGAGAAAAAGATTGAGAAGAAGGAATTTTTGGAGGAAGAGGAAGAGAAAATTCATCAAAATTTAAATCGATCTTTGTAGAATCAATCGGAGAGTCACAATTTAGTAGAGATTCTAAAAGATCTGATTCGGCGTTAAAGCAACGTTCATCAATTCCTGGTGGAATTGGAATGACAATATCTAAATCCTTTTGAATAGGAAGAATTTTCTCATTATTGATAATTTCATTGTCAAAATCGTAAAGAGGATTGGAGAAATATTTAAATTCATCCTTTTGAATTTCCTCTTCGGATAATGACTCATCATCACTAGAGAAATCGTCGTTAGAATTGAAAAGAGGATTAGAAAAGGTCGTGAAATGAGATTCCGGTGAATCATCATTAAGAGGTAAATCACAATCATCATCGGAAATAACCTCGCACTCACTTGGGATTGGGACAGGATCTTTAACACTAGACTTTATTACTTCGTCCGATTCTGTTGCCGGAATTGTGTCAAGATGATCGTCCCCCATACTTAGAGAGTTAATGGGTTCTTCGATTGGTAAATCGGGTGTATTTGCAGAAGAAAAATTCTTGAGATATTCTTGAGTTTGAATAGAATACTCATCATCGTCATCATCGTAAACCGGAAATTTCCTCGAAATACTAATTTTAGTCGCTTGTTCTTTCGCGATTCGCTTTTCTTCTTCCTTCTTTTGCATAACTTGACCAACCAAATCACATATGGTTGTCATTTGTTCCATAAGCTTATTTTGAGAATTAAGAAGCTCATTTTGAGAATTTAGAAACTCATTTTGATTATTGAAGATTTGATGATTGACAGTGAATTTCGGGGGTTAAAATTGGTCAAAACCGTATTCATAACTCTGATTAGGTTCATAATAAGTTCCATTAATCGGTTGACATTGATAATCATAGTGAGGACCCCCGCAATTAGCACAACAAAGATATTGTTGAGAAAAACTCGGTGAATTTTGTGGATAATTATCACTAAAGTTTTGATTGTAGCACGGTTCCGGCTCATATACAAGCATAACTCGTGATGGACAATCATAACCGTAGTGAGAATCGTTCCCATATAACTCGCACGAATATGTCTCGAACTGGGGTTGTGAAAGTAGTCGGAATTATTCGGAGAATTATCGAAAGAATTCGGGTTTAGATCATAAGCGAATGAATTTCCAGCTTTAGAAGCGCAATACGAACAAAATCCATCATTAAGTTTGTTTCCACACCAACCGACGTAAGGAGGTAAAAACCGTGCACATCTCACCAGTCGAACGACTGGCATTGTGGAAATTCGTTATGTCCTTCCACAATAGTAACCACGGATAAGGCCCCGAATGTCGACATTAAGAATTAAACAATTAGAGGGTTAAAGAAAAGAATTAAACGGATTTTAGGTTACGGATATTATTTTTGGGGTTTTATATTTATTTTAAAGAAAATTAATTTTTTTGTTTTTTACAAATATTTTAAACGATATACGGAATGACAAACTAAAACCAAATAACAACTACACTCTCCCCGGCAGCGGCGCAAAAATTGATCACGTCCTATACTACACTTATATAAATAAAAAAATATATAAATACGTAATAAAAAGGATAAGACCCTAATAGTAAAGTGAGTATTTTCCGTCGGGCTCTAGAAAATCCTTTTAACCAAAGTCAATTATCAAAAACCATCGGTCTTTCCGTCGACGAGAGATGAATGGAAATCTACGTTCAAGTTGTAAATCGAGCTTGATTATCACTTAAGTTTTTTTGGGTTTTGTTTCTAAATCTACTCAAAGGGAAAGCATATAAAAGGGAAACTAAACTTTTGGATTTAAACTATTTTTTAAACTAATATTAATTTTAAGATTAAAAATTACAAGATTATACTAAAATTGATCTAAAAGATATAAATGATGAAAATGCATCTAAGTGACGTGAAAATGTTCATTAAGTCGGGTTTAAATGTTAACAAATAAAATCTTCGAAGACAAATTTTAAAGAAATTTAAATGACAAAATAAAAGTAAAATAAAGTAAAGTAAATAAATGACAAGTAAAGTAAATGCATAAAAATAAATGACGTATTTAATTGAAAAACATTCTAATGAACTATTAATTTTTTAAACCTTTTTAAACCCGCACCTAAATTCCAATTCACTAATCACTTAGCAAACACAAGTAAACTACTCACTAATCATAACAAATAAACTAGCAACAATCATAAGATCAAACATAAACATTTTTAGCTAATAATTCTAACTACAATATTAAAAAGGGAGAAAGGGTCCCTGGAATGAAGAACCGAATGATATAAAATCATCCGATCTTACCAAACTTAATAAACAAATAAGGTGCATTTAAAGCGGTTACTTCACTAATTAGCGAATAAAGGCGTCTATTTTATCTACTAATTATTTCCATAAAACAACAAAGATCAAAACTTTATCTATTTATAACTTATAAGACCCTTAAAGCTCCGGCCTTAGATGTAGAATGATGGAATAAGAAATAAAACATGAAAAGTTAGAACAAAAATAAGCTAATAAAAAGATGAAAAATTTTAGATCTAAATCCACCCGAAACTAAGGTGTTCAATCAAGTGAACTCGGATCGGGTATATTTAAGGATTTAGATCTAAGAAAAATAAGATAGAATTAAAAAAGTAACATTTATGCTAGAAAATAAGCTAAAATATAAGATTATATTATTTTTAGATACACCACAAAGGACTAAAGTTGCAATATACTTATATAAGTTGAGGGACTAAGTTTTCCAATCCACTAAACTTCTACCCTGTACCAATCAAACAAACAGAACAACCCCTTTTCCCGCTCCCACCTCCATTATTACTATTCACCTCCCACCTCCAAAATTACACTTACCCCATAGTTCAACCCACTTAAAACCCCTTCTAGAAGCCAAGAATGATGCAAGGGATGACGTCTTTAGGCTCTGACACGTTGGCAATCCAAGGCAATCATTCGAGAATGATTGCGTGGACATAATCAAGGGTTGTGATGGATTCAAAGAAGCACAAGTGAGAATAGAAGGCCAAGATTGAAGCTCCCAATCCTCTCACACAAGAAATCCAGCTAAAGACCTAGAAGCATCTATCCAGCCTATAAATAGAGGGCTTATCCCTTGAAGAACTCTCTCTCTCTCTCTCTTTTTGTGTAATTTACTTAAGTTTTTTAGAATTTATGCTTTGTATTTCCTTTCCTTTGTAAAAGTTTTAAAGTTAATGAAGAAAGTTTAAGGTTTGTGTTTTAAGTTTCTGTGTTTGATCATTTTATATAACCTGTTAAGCTTTGAAAAGCTATGAAACAGCTTATGGATCTCACCTAAAAGCTTTACTAAGCTTTTTGTTTCTTGAATCAAACCTTATTTTACTATTTTATCACTTTTATTTACTATTTTAATCATAAAAATCTAAATAATACCAAAAAATATAAAGAAGATCTCATGGAGCATGGTGTATTTTGGATGGCCATGGGTTAGTGCTTATGTGGATAAGCTATAGGATTGTGATAAGTTGTTAGGGTCTTGAAATTCATAAGAAAAATCTTGGACTCTTGTAAGTTTCACTTTTAGATTTTTAGTTTATTTACTATTCAACTGCTTATTGTTGCTTATTGCATGTTCTTATTTGCTTATTTATGCTTTGTTATGATGTTTATTGCTTATTATGCTCAGGTTATAGCATAAAAATCTTGTGTGTAAGTTTTTCTTATATTTTGTCTTAAATTAGCTTAAAAGTTGCATAATCTTTAATACTATTGTTTTTGCTGATTTAAGTGTTAAAAGTTGCTTAATATGTTTGTTATAAGTCATTTATAATCTGGTATTAAGGTTTTGTTCACTAAAAATCAAGTTATTAAGTTAAAATTGGTAAAAACAGTTTTAAAGGGGTGTTTGGTTTAACTGTTTTAATGGGTCAAAATGGGTCAAAAATTGCATTTTGACACTTGAGTCAGTTTAGTTTAGCTTAAATTAGTCTAAAAATTAGTTTGTTTCAGTTTTCAAGTAGTAAATCTCATTTTTAAGGTTTTAAGAATTTGTTGTTTGAAACTGTTGGTTTAAGCTTATCTTATTTGCTTATTTGATTGTGATCTTGCTTATTATTGTTTCTTGATGTTGTTTTTGTGTTTATGCATGTGTTAAAAGAGGTTAGAAACCAAAGCAAAAAGCCTGCAATTGTTGTTTTAAGTTTTTTGCCAAAACTGTCAAAAAGTGCTAAGTGTTGAAAAATTTGAGAAATGGCTTTTTCAATTGCTATTTGTGACTTATCCTGAATTTCAAACTATCTTTTGATTGTTGATATAAGCTCTTTGAGGTGAAAGCTTTCTGTTGTAGGTTATATAGTCATAAGGATCTGTTTGTTTGCTTATTTTTAAGCTCAAAAGTGGTGATTTGTAAGATTGCAAAAGTTTGTAAAAATTTGTCTAAGTGTTGAATCTGTGTGAGATGCCTTTTTCATGAAGCTTTTTAAGTGCTTGTCTAAATTTCAAACTGCTTTTTCATTGCTTCTTATTGTAGCTTTTTGGCCATTCTTCTTAGTGGTATAAGCCACTAAGCCATAAGGATCCTTTTGCTAGCTTATTTTTAAGCTAGCAAAGTCCCTTTTGGCCTTTTAGCTTATCAGTTTTGGCCAAAAAGCTATTTGCTTATTTAGGCTTATTAGCTTATTGCTTTTGCTTATTCTAGGTTTAGTTTAGCTTATTAGGTTAGTTTAAGCCCAATTTAGCTTATTTCTTTCAGTTTAGAGCTTATTTAAGCTTATTTGCATTTTAGCTTAAAATTCCTAAGTTTTATAGCTTTTTGATTAAACTGTCATTCTAGCTTATTTTAGTTGTTTATTTTTGTTCTTAAGTGCTTTTTAGATATGCCATTTTATCTGTCTTAAATTACCTGTCTTAGCTTAATTCTCTTTGTGGTTTGCTTATTAGCCAAACAGTTAGCATTAAAGTGTCTTAGTGTTTAGCTTATTCTGTCACCCTTTAACTGCTTATTTTGTGCTTATTTGTGGTTTATAAAAAAAGTGCTTTTGTAAAAATTGCTTATTTGTTGCTTTTCTAAAAAGTTGTAAAAAAATGGAAAATCAAAAACATTTGGGAGTTGGGGGAAGTCCCAGGTGAGCAAGGCTCGAACCCGGGACCTCACCCCTACTCACCAAACGTTTTTACACACACTCCCTCTACCACTCGCCCTTGGGACTTTTTCAGTTATGTTTTGCACAATTAATCTTTTATAGTAATTTTAGCCCTTTTAGCTTATTAGCCGTTTTTAGCTTATTTCACAGCTTATTTGATAAGCTATTTTTTCCCAGCTTATTTTTATTAGATTCTACATTGTTCAAGCTACTTTTGCTAAAAAAAATTAGATTTTTATTAAATAGTTTAGTATTTTTAAACATTTAATTTCATTAAAATCGTTTTTAATTCATAAAAAATTATAAAAAAGTCAAAAAAATATAATTTTTTTTAGAAAATTTTCTTTTAACATTTAGAACCTAGGAAAATTATATTTGCTTTCGTAAGGTTAAAATGGCAAAATTTGATTTTTTAAAGAACGGGATTGAATCCCGTTTATGTTTTTATTGTTTTTAAGCTTAATTTTTTTTCCGTTTTTGGTCTAGTTTTCTTTGTTCTAGCTTTTTAGTCAATTAAGACTTATAAAAACCAAAAAGATCATTTTAGGACTTAGTTTTGCTAATTTAGGTTTTTAGGTCCCGTTTAGGATTCCCGTTTTGCGTTTTTATTTAAAATTTGTCTTACCTTAATTGTTTTTAAGTTTTTGCCTTAATTTTCTCGTAGTTTTAGATAACCAATCATAATCTTGTTCCATTCAAGCATCAATTCTCAAAACGCCTCTCGACTTTCAATTGCAATCCTCGTTGGGGATAACGACCCGGGAATCATACTTCCGGTTTACTACAATTGAGATTTTTTGATTCTCATTGTTATATATTTATATATTTACTTATATTTATATATAGTAAAGGGCTTTCGATCAACTAGCAGTGTTAGTCCCTAAGGAGTAACTATGAAAGGGGTTAGGGTGTTGTGCACTAACGGTTGTTAAGGGTGGTTATGGGCTTTAGTTAATGGGCCAGGTTTATATTAAAGTGGATTTTGGACTTTTAAATCTTATAAGATTTATAGATAAAGGCTTAATGGGCTTACCCGATCCATTAAATGGGTACGGGTTGGCCCATTTAAGATTTCTTCGGTTTCGGCTTCGTCTTTGATTTTGACTTTTGGGTGTTGACTTTGACTTTGACTTTGACTTTTTATGCTATTTCCAATCTCGTGCTTGGTTTTGTCGGTTTTGCTTCGTTTTTGTCCTTTTTCTGAATATTCGTTACCTGCACAGTACACAAAGCAAAACAAACATATATTTGGTATTATATGTCCGTTTTTGGTCATTATTGGTAATTTTAGCTCGTTTAATTATGTAAATGGTATGTATAATTAAACACATATCAAAATCCCCCATACTAAACTATTGTCGTGTCCTCACGCAATGACATAAGTAAACACTTTAGAAAACCAAGAATCTCAATCCCTCTCGACTAATTACCTCGAAAAGTAGCTAAGTGTTCATCGAAGGGAATTAAAAAAAATCATTAGCTTTGAAAAGTCCCGTTTTGACCATTTTAAAACATTTACACTTATTACCACACATATTTTTGTATTTTTTTTCCTTTTTCTCATTTTTTTGTACTTTTCTTTTTAAGCAACTAACTAACATGTTTGGACTTTCGTTATTTTTATAACTTTTAGGGTCACGGAATAAGAAGCACTTTAATCCTAAAATGCCCAAAAAGGATAAATTCATCGTCCCCGATTTTTCACTTGTCCCAAACCAAGCTCAAAAACGAAATCACCGTTAAATATAAGTTAAGATGCTAACACTACTCATACTTGTAACTTGTGAACTTTTCACTCCCGACAATTATTATATCTTAGGTGAATGTGCTTATTTCGAATTTCAACCATAGATCAAACGTTTTGCAAAATTTATATGCTACACATTCCACCCAAAAGTAATAAGTTTGAAGGCGAGATCATCCCATGTAGCGACTTTCGTCTCGGCACATCCCAACCTTGCGGCTAAGTGACCAGGCTTTTGACACCCCACAGAGACTAGTATCGGGACTCACGGACCTTCGGTTTCAAAACCCTTAAATTTCCCGTTTATACATAAAATCACAACTTAAAATGAAATAGTCTTAGTTTCATATTTAAATTTAATAAAAAGAGATTTTCCTTATATTTATTAAATCACGTTTATTACACTTAATATAATTACACATCCTTTAAACTAAGGAAATCCTCGACCTTTTAGAAGGCTGCAACATCGGTTGTGAGCCGGCAAGATGCAGTAAACTTTTATTAGCCCACAGTTTTTATTATTATTATTACCTCATTTTTCATCATTTTTTTAACACTTTACATTACCATGATATAGAGAAAAAAAAATTTAGAAAATTTAAGTATAAATTTGAACTAAAATTATTGATATCGACCATACTTCAAAAATCGTTGATATAAGTTTAATTTTCGAAGAGAGCACGTATTATTAGTCCGGTTAGAAGCTTATGGGAGAGAAAAGCCACAAACTACACTTATGAGCTCTTAAGATTTCCAACTAATCCTTGTTTAGCATCTAACTCATAATTAACTCTATCATTTCTCGTTCTTCGCAAATTTAAAATCTTTAATAAAAAGATCCGCGAATGCTTAGTCTAAAAGTTAAGGGACAAGCTAGAGCTCAATACGCTCGATCGAGTCAAAATTTATTCTTATTCTACCCAGCAGGAAAGTCAACATTGTGATAAAACACTTATTTTATTTTTGAAAATTTTTAAATTTTTTCATTTTTTTGGTATTTTGGTGGTAAAAACGGGATTACGTGAAAACAACGACTGCAGGCACAATCAAATCGATAGATCCCCCCATACTAGAATTGAACATTGTCCTCAATGTTTTAAGAAGGGTCTCTACGTAAATCTAAAGCCGTTTATTAAGTATGCATAAAGATAAACGTTAGTCGATAAGATTGGATATTGGATTCCCATAATCATGCTAAGGATTGAAGCTCGAGTGAACGAAGGACAAAACCACGAGCACGAGAGGCTTCATAATCTGGGGCAATCCTGGACAAACATCACAAAACACAAAACACGAGAAAGGAAGAGGCGAGCCTCCTCACAACACACTTATTCATTACTACTATATAATTATATAAGGATAAGCATGGGTTGCCACCCACGAAGCGCTTATTTTTGTTAACCGAGTCTTGAGCCTGACTCGATCCCCCATACTTGAGCTGGTCAAGGAGGATAGAAATGGAGAAACAGAACATCCAAGATAGGAATGTCCTCTCCATAGATCATCATCGGGCTTTCAGAAAAATCAGAAATGATCTTTGAAGGATTAAAGCCCCGATGAGATAAGAGATGAGGAGATTTCTCCTCATTAGAAGCAAGAATTCCAGGATTGAAAACCTTGTCGTCATTTTCGGATGAAAATGGAAGCAAAGTGTCAAACATTGGAGAAAGGGTGGGAAGGGTGGGCAAAACATTAGGCACATGAACATAAAGTTCTCTTGTCGAATTATCAGAAATATCATCCACCACTTTTGTAAAAACTCCCGTATCGGGCTCAAAGTAAATTCCATCATCCGGCGGTTTCGCAGGAGGACGAGGGGATGATGGAACATCAAAATGAAATGACTCATTTTCAGGAAGTGAAGGGGAATCATTGCTAAGCAATTATTCAAGGAAAAGGATATCCCCTTCAGAGTCATAGTCATCATTCTCAATGCCCGGTGGCATCGAGTCATCCGGAGTAAGAAATAAATCGATCTCCTCCATAAGAGAGTCACTATCCTCAACGGGGATAGGAGATGAAGAGAAAGATTCGATTATAGCATCAGAAATTTCAGAATTGAATTCTTTCGGGGGTCGAGGGGATGAATTATCATACAACAATTTCTCAACAAGATGAATTCCTTCCTCAGGTTCAAAGTTGGCTTCATTAATTCCTTGTGGAATTAAATCAATATGAGCAAGTTCATCGGAGAACTCCTCGAGAAGAGAATCAAACTTAGGAGAATAAACAATCGAAGCATCTATCTTATCAGAAATGATTTCTTTATCAAAAAGAGGGTTCGAATAAATTTCCTTCGGAATGTCCTCATCAGAAAATGACTCGTCGTTACTAGAGGAAAAATCATCGTCAGCATCAAAGAAAGGATTCGAGATAGATGTAAAATCATCACAAACGGGCACATCACACTCACTTTCGATATCGAAGAAATCCTCGGACTCACTTGGGATTGAGACAAGGTTCTCAACACTAGACTTTATTAATTCGTCCGATTCCGTTTCCGGAATAGTGCTAAGATGCTCGTCCCCCATACTTAGAGAGTTATCGAGCTCCTCGGTTAGTAAGACGGGTGTGATTGCAATAGTATACTCCTCGTCATCATCTTTGTAGAAGGCATGACAATTCCAGTTCGGAATATTAATATAATCGGCTAGCTCCTCACTTATAATTTGCAAATTTGTAAGAAGTTTATGAAACAATTCTTGTAAATCCTCTTGTTGATGTTGCTTTTCACTATAAGCATGCTTAATTTCAAAAAATTTCTCCAAAGCTAGCAATAAAACCTTTGGCGTTTCTCTAAAAGATATACGATCAAACTTCTTTAAAAAGGTTTGTATAGATTTCATTAGGTTTTCTCTAGCTTGCAAAATTTTCACACTTGTTTCTTGAGGAGGTTGATGAATGACGGGAAACTGCGGGGGTTGGGATTGGTCAAAACCGAAAGAATTAGAATTATAGCAATGATTAGGTTCATAGAAATTTTGGTTCAACGGTTGAAAATGAAAAATATCATGAGGACCCCCACAGTTTTCACAACCAAGGAATTGTTGTTGAAAATTAGGTGAAGTTTGTGGAAAATTATCAAAGTCTGGATTGAAACACGGGTCCTGATTGTAGACAAACAGAACTTGAGGTGGACAATCGTAACCATAATGAGCATCGTTTCCATAAAACTCACAATAATACATCTCGTATTGGTGTTGTGGAGGTTGGTTGAAGAAGCTCGGTGTTTCATTATAAGAATAAGGATTTAGGTCATAGACAAACTCATTTTCGGATCCTACACTGCTACAACTCTGACAATTTCCACCATTGAACGGACCTCCACAATACGAGCAACCAGGATGGTTATACGAAGACATGTTGGAGAATTAAACGGATAAGAGGGTAACAAAGATAAGAATTAAATGAATAAGAGGATAGAGAAGATTATTTATTGCAAAATACATAATAAAGAAAAGTATTTTTGGTAACCGATAATCAAACAAGTGCACGATAGCTCTCTAGAAAACGCACAAAGAAGCGGAGAAGCGGGTAAGCGCGAAGCGTTTTAAAAACATTCTCCTTTTGGGTCGAAGTTCGTAGGATCGACCCTCCTTATACCTCTCTTATAGTTTGTAATCTAAAGGTGAGCCGAAATCACAAGTGACACAACGGTTGATTTTGTTGTTTTTCAATTTTTTTGGGTATTTTTGATTGCTTGAAAATATTTACAAATGAAAGCGATAACTTCACGAGGAAGGGTCTTTAAACACTAATCTTTAAATGAAATACGATAATCGTTACACACCTCCCCGACAGCGGCGCCAAAAATTAATTCTTAAAATTAACCCTTTAGTATATATAAATATAATATATAATAAATATATAATATAAATATATACAGGGATAATTCCCAAAATATCAATTAAGAAGAGCGTGAGAGTATTCCGCGAGGCTTTTAAAAAGGATATTTACTTTTACCCAAAGTAAAATCCCAAAAAACCTTCCCGGGTCGTTTCCCGACGAGGTGCGAATTTGAAAATCGGTTACGTTTATGATCGCGCGTTTGAATGGTCAATATTTGATTTTGGAATCTATTTCTATAATTAAAATGCAAAAACAAGTAAAGGCACGCTAAAAAACGAAAGCTATTAAAGATTTAAACCTACAACGATAACGGGAATCAAAACCGTGCTTTAAAAACCTAAATCCTACAATTTTAACCCTACAAAGGCAAATTTAATTTTTAACAATCCTAAATGATTAAAAATAATTTTAGAAAAAAGAATTATATTTTTTTGACATTTATTTTATTTATTATATATTAAAAATAGATTTAATCTAAATTAAATATTAAAAATTAGAAACTAATTTATAAAAATCTAGAAAAATTAGGGAAAATACTTTAAACAGTGTAGCATCTATGAAAAATGAAAACTTGAAAAATGGCTGAACGAATAAGCTGTTAATAAGCTATTAAGCTTAGATAAGCAAAACTGGAAAATGAGTGTTATATATTAAAAGTGCAAAGAAAGAAATGAAAAAGACCCCAGGGTAGTTGGCATGTGTGGTGTGTGTTGAGACGTTGGCTATAGAAAGGGGGGTCACAGGTTCGACCCCTGTGACCTCTCTTTTTGAAAACATTTTTTATGTTTTTCTTTTTGAATAAGCTAAAGACTAACAAAATAAGCAACTTTAGTAAAAGGACTTTTGACTGAAACTTGTTAATAAGCTAAAAATAAGCAATTTAAAACAGACAATTGCTTAAATGAGACTTAAGAACACTAAGCTTAACTTATTGACGTATTTTGACCCATTAAGCAACAAGATAAACAAATAGGCTGAAACAAATGCTAAACTACACCTAATAAGCATTTAAGACTGAAAATGAGCAAATAAAATAAGCTGGAAAGCAATAGATAAGCTAAAAGACAGCAACCCTTAAAGAAGGATTAAAGGGATTAGACCACTTTTTGAGCTACTATAAAAGGACTAATAAGCACAAAGAAAAAGCAGATAAGCTAAAAACTAACAACTTCCTAGACCCTAATAAACAAATGATGACAGAAACAAGCTAACTAAGCTTGGCTAAAAAGCTTTTAAAAGCTTAAAGGGAAAATGGCTTAAACAAACAGATTCAAAGGGCAAATGGCCCACTTTTAGCTTAAAAATTAGACTGAATAAGCACTTGTAATAAGGTGAGGACTAAAAACAGATTCAGCTTAACAACCAAGGAACATATAAAAACAATAAATAGGAAAATTGGTTTAGAAATAAGATAGAAAAAAGGATATGAAAAGGTGACAGATTACACTTAAACTATGTTTTTGGATTTTTTTAAGTTTTTGTGAATGCTAAAATGCTAAATGCAGTCCTAATTATAAGCTAGTAAATGATGAATAGAAAACTTAAAAAGCTAAAACAGATGAAGTTTAGACTACAAAGAACTTATTCTATCAATTCCAAATTTAAAAACAACTTACAGCTAACCTAGATTTGAAGATTAAAAACTGACTTTAAACTTGAAAAGAACTAAACTAGCAAATAGCAAAATGACAGACAAATTATAACTAGGAACTCAAATGCAAATGCACAATTAACTAAACCAAATCTAATGCATATTGAATCATAAACAGCATTACACTAACACCTAAATGCATAAACTAAACAAATTCAAATTTAAACAGTTTTAAAAAACAATAAGCCCTCAGATTCTAAGAATTTTTAGATGAACCCTTAAAACTCATTCCTAGACCATGAAAACTAAATTAAACTATTAATAAGCCCTGATTTAAGCTTAACAAAGATGGCTTAAAGACCAATGAGTGGTCAAGCAGCACTAACTAAGACTTCTAATTCCAAACACCCCTTTAAGACTTCTAATTCCATTTTTTAAACTAAGACAGAACAAGATAAGCTATGAAATGTAATAACAGATTAAGAACTAGTATATTAGATGACAAATAAACACAAGGGAAGGACAAATAAGCATTACCTAATAAGCTATGACAATAAGCAATTTGACTAATAAATGGACAGTTTTAACTAAAAATCCAAACTAATTAATACTAAATGAGAAAAAACAAGATATATAAGGACTTATTTAAGCTACATGAAACAGATTAAGCATAATTTAAAGCAATAATAAGCAAATATAAGCAGACAATAAGCAAGGGTAATAAGCAAAACAGAAATTAAGCTATAAAATGAACAATTAACATACATTTGCCCTTTGCTCTAAACAAGGGTCATGAATGCTCAAAAGAGCTTTTAAGAGCTTATAAAAATAGACTTGAAAACAGTTTTAACAATAAAAAGCCTAAAAGTAAAACAAATTAACATAAAACATTAACACTGAATTTTCATTAAAACTTTTTAAAGATTACAATGCTTGAAAGGAAAGTACATGTTAAAGTAAAATAAGCAGTAAAAAGTAAAACAAGGCTACACTACTCCTAAGCTACTTCTACTCCTAGATACCCTTTTTAAGAGAACCCTAAAACTATTTATATAAAAACTAAGAAGCCTAGTTCTTGATCTTGTGTTTGTTGTGTGAGAGGGTCGAAGTCTTCAATCTCAGCCATCAAATAATCTTGGTCACCAAGTCTTTGCATCATAGCCCTTGATTCATTGTCCAATCTGCTTCCATAGGATTGCCAACATGGAAAACTTTTTTGTAAGCTTCTGGGGTGGGGTTTTAAGGGTTTTGTCTGGTTGCAGGGCAACACGTGAAGGGGGAGAGTGAATAATGGGTCTTGAGTTTTGGCGGGTCTTGATTTGTTTATAGTTGTTTTTTTAACGGGGTTAGGGAAAAAGGACGTAGGGTGCAAAGGTTTATAGGTTATAGGGGCTAACTGAGCTAGACCTTAAGGACTAGCAATGTTAGTCCCTAAGGACTAACTGTGAAAGGGGTTAGGGTGTTGTGGACTAACGGTTGTTAAGGGTGGTTATGGGCTTTAGTTAATGGGCCACGTTTATATTAAAGTGGATTTTGGACTTTTAAATCTTATAAGATTTATAGATAAAGGCTTAATGGGCTGACCCGACCCATTAAATGGGTACGGGTTGACCCATTTAAGATTTCTTCGGTTTTGGCTTCATCTTTGATTTTGACTTTTCGGTGTTGACTTTGACTTTGACTTTGACTTTTTACGCTATTTTCAATCCCGTGCTTGGTTTTGTCGGTTTTGCTTCGTTTTTGTCCTTTTTCTGAATATCCGTTACCTGCACAGTACACAAAGCAAAACAAACATATATTTGGCATTGTATGTCCGTTTTTGGTCATTATTATAACACCTCGTAACTTAGGTCATTGTACGACATTATGTAATGCACAACTTATTTTTAGGGTTTTATGCGTTTGC
>BQNB010037497.1:0-49400 GCA_026074375.1 Tanacetum coccineum
TTAGTTGTGTCATCACTTTTGTGATATTTATCCATCTTCAATCTTTTGTGTTGTATGTATCGTATGTGTATGATAGGTTAGTGTTTTAGGCCTTAAAATACATAGTGTGTTAGATTGGTTCTATCTCGAAGTAGAACTCGGTATTTAGCTTAGTACTAGAAAAAGTGTAAGTGACGTGTATGGTTTTCTCCGCCTAAAAGGAGCTTGTTGACATAGTGAAAAAAACTCTCAAGTTGGGTACTTGGGGAGTGGAGTAGGGCGAAGAGGAGCTTCGTAGCCGAACCACCATAAATCATTGTGTCATCGGTTTGATCTTTCTTATGTTTACTTATTTATATTCCGCATTTACTTATTTATTTATTATATCGCTATCATATACACTTGTGTATTTCTTTTGAATTCACATAAGTAAACAATCTAAGTTTTAATTTTAAAACAGTAAAACTATTCAACCCTCCTTCTAGTTTCCATACCACTGATGCAAAAGCATTCAGATTATTCAACATCAGGAGACAAGAAGTGGAAGAAACCTTTCATATTACATTCAATAAATCTGATGAAGTCAACAAACACACAAGCACTGAAGCTGATGATATCAACTTTAAGGAAAATAGATTTTTCCCTGAAGATGAATTTTGTGTACCAAGAAATCCCATAAATCCACATGAAAGGGTTAATGAAGGCATACCCTATGTACCTGCCTTTAATCCTCTCTTAAAAAACAACATCACTCGTATCCTTGCTACCACCGAACCTAAAACTATCTCACCATTATTTGAATCACCCAACTCCCCCGTTGTTGATCATCAAAACATCATAAATCAATTTGATGAACCTTTTCCTACTGAATCATAGGTCAACTAGGATACCCTTGATCTAACAATCTTTACGAATAATGTCAACCCTGATAATGCTTCTCCACCACATGTACTTGTTATCAACTTAAATGCACTAGCTCTTCAAGATAAATGGTCTAGAGATTAGCATATCCATTTACTTAATATTCTCAGTGAACCAACTGCTGGTCTTTCCTATAAAAGAAAAATTAGAGATTCTAAGCCTGTAAGCTAGTGAATGCCTGTATGCTGATTTTCTATTAGAGATAGAACTAGAAAGGGCAATTAATGCTCTCAAAGATGAAGGTTGGGTGTTTATCATGCAAGAGGAACTGATTCAGTTTAAAAGGAACAAAGTGTGGAAATTGTGCTCCATATGGTAAAACCATCATTGGGACCAAATGGATTTACAAAAACAAGATGGATAAGAATGGGTTGGTGATCAGAAATAAAGCAAGATTGGTTGCTTAGGGTTACATACAAGAGGAAGGGATTAATTATGATGAAACCTTTGCACCTTTTGTAAGACTTGAAGCCATCTGGATCTTCCTTGCATACGCGTCTTACATGGGAATATATAGTGTATCAAATGGATGTGAAAAGTGCTTTCCTAAATGAAAAGATCTCTAAGAAAGTTTATGTTAGATAGTCGCCTGGGTTTAAGGATGTGAGTTTTCCAACCATGTTTGCAAGCTGGATAAGGCTATGTATGGGCTGAAACAAGCTCCCATAACATGGTATGAAACTCTTCCAAAATTAATTATTCAACATAAGTTTGTTAGAGGTACACTCGATAACACTCTTTTTATTTACAAATCTAAGAGTGATGTCATAATTGTTCAGATTTATGTGGATGGTATTATTTTTGGGTCAACAAATGAAAAACTTAATAAACTTTTTGCTAAACTAATGACCAAGATATATGAAATGAGCATGATGGGTGAATTAACATATTTTCTAGGGTTTAAAATCAAACAAATCAAAAAAGGAATTTCAATTTGTCAAGAAAAATATGTGAGGGATTTGTTAAAGAAATATGACTTCGCTGATTGTGCATCAGTGAAATCCCTTATGCTTCCCTTAAACAACTTGGGCCCTAACGAATCAGGGGTCTCTATCAATGAGACACAATTGAGAGGCATGATAAGGTCACTAACTTATCTCACAATGAGTAGACCAGGCATCCAATTTTACATATATCTCTGTGTAAAGTACCAAGGTAACCCCAAAGAATCCCATCTGGTAGCTGTCAAAAGAATTTTCAAGTATCTCAAAGGAACTCCAAATCTTGGTCTCTTGTATCTAAAAGGATTAGGCTTTGATCTCAAATCTTACTCTGACTCAGACTATGCTAGATGCAACCAAGATAGGAAGAGTACCTCTGGTGGATGTCAAATTATTGAAGGAAAGCTGGCGTTGGAGTGCTAAGAAACAAAACTCTTTGGCTATGTCTTAAGCTGAAGTTGAGTATGTTGCAGCCGCTGGGTGTTGTTCTCAGGTGTTGTGGATGAAGAGTCAGCTAGCTGATTACGATATTTACTATGACAAGATGCCTATATTTATGATAATACAAGTGCAATTGCAATTTCAAACTACCCTTTTCTTCACTTTAGAACCAAGCACATTGATATAAGGTATCATTTTATCATGGATCACATTTTAAAAGGTGATATTGAACTTTATTTTGTACCCACAGATTGGTCGTTGAGTTGGGCATGCTCAATATCAAACAAGTACTCCTTGATAAGGAAAATATTTTAAATGATAATCTGACTTAAATATTTTTTTTTTAAGTTAACTAAATTGTTATATTTGAGTCGAAAGATAAACATCCTATATATTTAATTCATATCTTCCACTTCACGAGTTTTAAGGAACAAATGTTGCACACGAAGAGTCGTGGGTCTCTCAAACTTTTGACAGTTTTACCACTACACATTTAATGCGGATCTCAAACAATTTTATTTTCAAAATATATAATCTTTTTGAGTGGTAAGACCAATCACTTTTCACAAAAATACACACAAAACTTCATCTTCAACCTCTCTCACAAAGAATTCATTAAAACTTGAAGTAAAATTTTTTCACTTTAAACAATAACTTCTTCCTCATCAACAACTCAAACCATTGTAAACCCTGCAAGCAACGTAAACTTTGAGCTTGTGAAAGGTGTCATCGCATTCAAAAATGGCATTGCACTTTTAGAACACAAAAACTCTTTATACCTCCCATTCTATCATTTCTAAAAATTTGTTATGTATCTACTGCACTTTCAAAAGGTCCATCTGCATACTTCCTCACATACCATAGGGAATTCTAGTATATTCAGCTGAAGTAGATACCACACTAAACACATTTACATTCTCACTCTCTTGTTCTCCAAGACCACTATCCTTCACTCTTGATATTTTTCCTCCATCACTGGGCTAAAGTATAGTGAGAGCTACATTTTACTACAAACAAAAGAGACTGTGAAGGAAGCAGTGGAAACTTTTGGGCTTAGAGATGAGAAAAACCCTAATCTTTTTTTAAAAGATCTCATGAATAAGTCCTCTATGAAAATCAAGTATTTTTCACTAACTAGAGCATTCGTATGCTACACATTGTCAAATGCTTGGGAGGCATGCAAGGATCTCATGATCGGCTAAATGCTAACCATCAGCTGATAGCGTATAGCCTAATCTGGGGGTTAGATATTGATATAGGAAGCATTCTGTTCACTAACCTCGCTACTAAACTCCTTAATTCCAAGAAGAAGCATCGTGAGCAAAATGTTTGCTACACAAGATATATGTCTATGATCATTAAACATTTTCTGAAAGAAAACTAGTTTAATGTCAAGCTTACAACTTTCAACCCTTTTTGCATCTCCGCTACATCTTTCAAAGATCAAATTGCTGATGAGGTTCCTTTGACCTCACATATGCTAAATGTGGTAAGTTTTTCTGCTGAGGAAACTAATAAGTCCTCGTCCAGGACCTCTATGCAACACCTAATCAAAACCAAACCAAAAGCTGACAAGAAGAAAAAAAGAAGCAAATCCCAACCTCTTCTCAACCCAAGTCTTCCAAACCTGTCAGATCTTCTAAATCATAAGAGACAGTCGCTGAGACTCAGCATGCTGAAGTTTTAGTGGCCATCACTAACACCACTCAGAGTCTAGACTCCTCCAAGTCAGCAAAGGAAATAGTGAACCAGCCTCAAACCGCTGCTATCAAAAAGGTAATAGTATAAAATTCAGAGGCAATGCAAGCAATCACTCTTAAGACTTGTTTAGGAGAGGGATGTGAAGATAAGGGTCACCTTCGACCCAATAGAGAGTCTGCATCTGCACTTAATCTATCCAAATCTTCTGTACACCCTGAGTCTGCACCAAGGAATGATGCATCTAGATTTCTAACGTCTACTACTAACCTTAAAACTCTAGACTTTGCAAGGACCTACAACATCCTGCGCATGAAAGTTAGACCCTAAGAGTGCCTGAACCTCACTCAGCCTATGGGGTCACTGAATCACAAAACAAAAAAGAATCCCAAGGTTTTAACCTTTGAGGGGACTGAATCATTACCCTTAGTCTTCTTGGGGTGATGTTATAATGATTTCCCTTCATTACAAATTCACATTTTCAACCAACCATCTTATGCAGGAACTTGAGTCCATTCTAGCAGAGCATCAAACTAATGAGGAACCAGTCATCAAATCTCTGAGGCATATATCATTCGACGAAGATATGGAGGATGCTCTTTGATGTGAGGTGATTGCAAACTGAAGTTTTACAATCCTCCTAGGCAGTGTACCTAATCATTGTAGTGTAGTATAGGTTAGACTCGGGAGATTGATCGTTCTCTAGGGAATAGTTTGGGTAGGCTCGAATCGAATGTCACTAAGGTCTAAGGATTTAGGGAATATTATTTTTGTGTTTTTATGTTTTTGGAAAAGCAAGTAAATCTTGGGTTTGAAAGGGGTTTGATTAAACTAATTACTACTCCTAAATCTATTCTAATTTGTAGAAAAGTAAATGTGATGGAAAAATCTTTTTGGTTAAACAAATATGTTCACCTAATCATGCACTACTCCCTAGTTGATATCTCTTGTTTTATTGCTCGTCACCCTCGTTAATGCAATGTGTAAATATCTAATAAATTAAACACATAACTCGGAATCCACCCAAATAGCAAGCTAGTATGAAGATTGTTGCGTAGGTATCATCTAACCGAGCCATGTTTCCCTATAAGTCTTCGTGTTATAATAAAGAAGCTAGTTTTCTAAGGCCTAACATGCACACCATTAACAAAAAGCAATAATAAAAGGGATAATCAACAAGGTTTCATGTAATCATAAGCAAACACAAATAAATTTAGCCAAGAATGTTATATGAAAGCGAAGAACAATTAATCAAACAATACATAGAGATATCAAAAGATTAAAAGTAATAAGTAACTTCACTTCAATTAAACATGAAGTTATTATGAGTACACTAGGGTTAGAAAACCTTAAAATTCATCTAAAAATGCTGCTACAAAGTATATGTTTGTTCCCCAAACTTTTCCACCGCTTAACCTAAAAAAACAAGGGTTCTGTCTATAGAGTAAAAATCACGACGTCGTCCCATATAAGTTGTGACGTCGTCAACCCGTAGAATCTTCTTTGGGATTCTCAGAGTCGGCTACTTTGACTTTGTCCCAATAATTCCTGACATCGTGCCTTGAACACTTTGATGTCGTCACAAGTAATTGTAACGCCGTCTCCACGACTTGTAAACCAGTTCTTGATCAAATTCCGTGTAGAGTTGTAATATTGTCTGTTTCTTCTAAAATTGAGTCTAAGTCGTGTGTACTTCCTCCAAATGCTAAAATTACACAAAGAAATGATTAAGCATGTAATTTGGGCATATTTGCATGATTTAGGAGGTTAAATGGCCTTGAAAAAGTGTATAAAATGACACCTCATCACTCTCTCAGACCCAGAGTATATGCCTGATGATTAAATTTTATCTACCTCTGTAGGAAAAGGTAAATCAGATGAGAATATGGTTGATGCTACCCATGTTGAGCAAGCTGATCCAACACCTACTACGCTTGTAAAATATATTTATTCTATTATAAATGTCTTAGTTGCTAGCAAACCAAGGATGCAAGATGTTCAATAAATTGATGCTATCCATCAATCATTCTCTCAGGCCAATTCATTTTCCATGCATGCCAAATGTTCAAGAATTGGTAGCCAAAGATTTATGGAGGCTGAAGCATGTTTCAAGGAACAAGCCTCCCAACATACAGGAACTAGCTGCCATGAAACTAAAATCTTCTTAGGTTACTTCATCAGATGTCTCTACCACTCATCCCTTCACATCCTCTTCATCAAGTGTTCCTCTATCTCATAAAATGGAGTTCTTATAAGCTCATGTATACAATTTAGGTAAAAGGATGGATACTTCTTAACCGTCTTAGATTTTTGCCACTGTTAGTGAAGTTCCGCCATCTTTACTTGCTGATTCTTTGAAGGAGCAGCTACCTGGGCTATTGTATGATTATATGAAGTATATTAACTCATTAAAGGATTCATTGCCTGGATTTCTCTCTGGATCATTAAAGTTGAACCTTTCCTTACTTCTCAAAGAAAATGTCACTACTATAATCAGCAAGAAAGAGAAAAAGGCACTCCGCTCAGCAATGACTGATATCATGACCACATCTTTGATGCCATTTAACAAACAGTTCAATGCTCTAAACAAGCTGGATGCAAAGCGTACTTTGGATTTGGTAAGTTTTACCACTAATGTGGTCACCCGTAACATGAGGGTAAGATGGCATAAATGGCTTTGAGGATTTAGATCACCAATAGGCACTTGTTCACTTTGTTGAAATACATGGAAACCATTATCTGATCTAATGTTCAAGTGCCAACTGACTTGCTCCCTAAGATCGTCAATGCCAAGAATCTCTCTGCTATGGCCACAAAACCTCTAATGGCATGCCTGAATTGGTAGAGATAATAGACAAACTTGTTCAAATACATGATCTAACATCATCCCTCTAATGTGCTTCTACTGAGGGGGAGAATTGAACAAGTTGTTCTAGGTTATATACCATCTATAGGGAAATCATCATTCATTTACTCTAACGAAGAGAATGAAAATCCAACTGAGACATTTGATGTTGTTGTTCTAGTCTCTGCACCATCTCAAGTAGAGCCACAACCTAGTGGTTCTTCATCCAATCTAGACTCATTGGGCTTAGTCACTGTTGTAATCCTTGTGCCTGAAGAAGAGGAACCAAAGCCCAAAAGATTAATGGTTGTGATGGATCTACCAAATCCTGTGTCGCTGAATTCCGTGGGTCCAATCAGCTTTCACAACATGTCTTTTGATTAGTTTTTTGCAAAATTGTTTAGTTATGGCCAATCTGATTACACTTCAATCCCTCCCACCAGATCAATAGAACAATAGAAAGGCATAACCACACCCTCTGATGATGATATAAAAGCTATTATGCCTCTGTTGGAACAGTGTAGATATGCTCAAAATCTTTCAATTCTTAAGAAGTTCGGAACTACTAAAGATTCTTTGATGACTCTTAAAAAAGCCAAGCTATAAATGGAAGAAGCTAAAATATTGGTTGATCTCAAGGCAACAAAGGAAAAATCAAAAAAGGAATTGAGAAGATTGAATCCAACTCAGAGAAAAGCTCAGGAGAAGGAACTAGCTGAGTTTGAGAAAAATATGTACCAAAATAAAGCTAAGTACATAGAATGCATAAACAAAAGGGCTGATGAACTACCAATAACCAAGATCAAATATCAAATTGAAAAATCCTCAAATATAGCATCAATGACCATCACCAGAAACAATCAACTTCTAAACTTCAAGGTTTACTGATGTGTCACAATGTGTGCACGTTAAAAATGTATAACTCGGATTACTGGGCTTCTTGGTGACATACACGAGTAAGTGTACTCGTCCGTTAGTATCAATAGGTTTGAATGGTAAGCCAAGATCGTTCACGGTGATTTTTACATGATTGATGATGTTTAAAAGAAATGATGAGCAATAAACCAACTAGCAAGTAAATAACAATAATGATAAAGATTCAATAATCTAATTTTCAAAATTGTGATAAACACTTTGACATGATGATTATGATAATTAGAGGGTGATCTAATCTATTGTTCTTAAGACTTACGATCCTCGTCAATATCACAAAATGATGAAAACAAGTTTTAAGTTCAATCACTCAATTCAAGACTAATTCAATTTTAATAAGTTTGATTCATGGTTCATTTCAAAAACATGTTAACACCCAAAATTATGCTTCTTGATAAATCAAATTACTTAAGAAATGGTCAATACAAAAGGTATCAAATCGTAGACAAAAAAGGCTACAATTGATTGCTAGAAATAACCCTTTCGACCTATGAAACTTTTAACAACCAACCCAATTTGATAAAACAATGCCACTATGAAACAACACATAGATGGATCTTAGAACTAACTTGAAATGAAATCAAAATATGTTATCCAATCAAGATTAAATCTTCATATTACAAACTGTGACAACCGTGGTTCGAGCAGGTTGGTCAAACCGTAGTGTTGACCTAAATATCTGTTCTATAAGTTTGGTTTATGAGATTTTGTGATTTTATGTGTTCTATATGTGTTTGGTGTGGGATATGTGATATTGGATAATCAATCCATTGAGCGTGATCGTCTCAATGAGATTGGATTTGTGTTGAATTTTGTGAAGTTCATTTCGTTCACTTTTGGTGACAAGGAAATGATTTTGGTGATCGAAGCGGTTTCGCGTTAATTGTGTAAGTAATTATACGTATACGTGTTTTTATGTTAGTAATTTAAGATAAGTTTAGGTTTTAGAAGTTAAGTTAAGAGAAATGAGTTTGTGAAAATATGAGAGTTTTTGGTAAACTTTCCATATATAGAAAGTGAGTTTGGAAATAAAAAGTTATTTTTAGAAAGTAGTTTTCAAGCAAAATGGTTTAACAAATTAGCTTAGGTTTTTATAAAACTTAAGGTATAAAGATAATTAATTAATTAATAAAAGAAAAGAAAAAAAAATATTTTTTTTACCCATGAATAGTAAAAACGAATTTTAGAAAATAAAAGAAAAAAAAAGAAAAAGAAAAAAAAAATAAAGTCCTAATCCTAATCTAAAACTAATTGGACTTACACTACAACTCATCTAGGAGGCTTATAAATATAAAACCCAATCCCTCACCCCCTCATTTTTTTTGTTCGACCGGTTGAGAGAAAGAAAAAGGGAGAAGAAAATTTTAGGGTTTTTCCAAGGTAAGTTTTCTAGTTATGTTTAATCCTAGTTATAATCTTTTAATTCTAGTAACTTAATATGATGGATTAGGGTTCATGTAGGATCTGTAAATTTAAGGTTTTTATGTTTTAAAATCGTTTTTATATGGTTAATGAAGTTAACCATGTGTAATTAGGGTTTTAGGTTTAGTAAATTCGGAGTTAAATTGTTGGCAGTTTTGAAGGGTCAACTTGCGAGGGTCATAACTTGATCATCCGAATAGCTTTTAATGATTTTCAAAAGCCTAAAATTATCTACAGAGAGTCTACTTTCAAACCCCATAGGTTTCAAGAATTAAAAGTGAGTGGAAGGTATTTAAATAATTCAAACAATATTCGTTGTCAAGGCTGAGTTTTTAGGTCAGATTTAGGTCAAGTTGTGTGAAGTGAAAACCCTATTTAAAATTTTAATTAGACTTAGACCTTCTACAGTAGTTAAGTCTTATGTGACTATTAAATATCCACCAAAGAAAATTAATTAATTCGAAGTCTAATTATGATTTTTAAGTCTAAACTTTTTAGTGCACAATCAGACCCGAATTGGGACTGTTTTGGAGTTTGATTTTCTTGGGAGTACTTGTGTATGTAATTGACTCTTGGGAGTCCCAAGGTAGTTAATATATTCATTAATGAACATGTGTGATTTTTGGTTTGAATTATGAAGGTCATTAAGTTAAGGTTTTGAGTGCGATAAGTCACATTAAAATTCTGCAGTTTGGCACGAATAGTGACTAGCTAGTATACTTGTTAGTAAAGTGGTTTAAGTTGGGTATGGAGTCAAGGTGACCCATGGGGGTTAATAAAACATCTTAGACGTCCATCATATGAATGTCACATGTACATTAAGCTTTCGGCTTAATAGCGTGTAACACGAATTCTTTTTGTTGTATAGATTGTGTTAACTATTTGTGAAGTTTTGTTGGAAGCTTTTGAGGGCTAGGCAAAGGTGAGTTTCATAGCCCCTTTTTCTTATGTTTTATTGGGGTGAAAATGATGCTATGTGTTAAACTGTTTTAGTTGCTGTGATTATTTGCTACGTGTTATTGTTTCGTGATTAGTTCGGTTGGGAGTGGTCTTTACTACTCAACTCAAACCAACTGAAGGGTTGAAATAATACCTACTGAATTGTGTGGAAAGGCTCCATGGCTTAGTGATCAATTGGAGTAGTTTGTGATGTGATTAGTTCGGTTGGGAGTGGTCTTTACTACTCAATCAAATCCAACTGAAGGGTTGAAATAATACTCAATGATGTGTGGTCCAGGCCTAAGTATAAGTTCCAGCTGGTAGACTTTTAGGTGCGTAAGTGACATATGGATCGGGGGTAACGTTCCTACCTAGTTGTTGAAATGGATCGGGGGTAACGTTCCTACCTAGTATGTGGATTGCATGTTAGCATAAGTTCATATTTTGCATAATTGTCCTAAATTGTTTTGTTAATCACAGTAATTGGTTTGAAAGGTTTGAATTGTGTGTCTTAAACCTATGACTCTCACCAACCATTGTGTTGACGTTTTAAGCATCATTTTCAGGTGTGAAGTCATGAGGATTCTTAAGATAGTGAGAAGTGGCTAGAAAGAGACCTTAAGATGATCTTGAAGTTTATATTTGGATGTTTAGCATTGTATGAATATATGTTGCATGTCTCTTATTGGCGAGAACTTCCTTTTCATCAATAAAGACGCCTTTTATGTTTTGGTTAGTTATGGGTATTGTTATGACACTTTGTGTCTATACTTTACTTTATTGTATGCATTTTAGTATTCTCTATATAGACACCATGTGTTGTGATGATATTCATTCTTGTTTACGCCTCGCGTTTCCGCCTTGGTGGGGTGTGACATATACATCAAATCTTTATTCTAACTTCTAGATGCGTAGCTTCAATTCATATATGGAACGTTGAAGTTTGCATACTTTGTTGGGATGTTTTGGATCTACAAACCCCTTAGGTTGCCCCATATATACGTCCTTGCTTAGGTGACTGTTCAGAAAGGCAGTTTTGACATCCATATGCCAAATCTCATAGTCATAAAACACCCCAGCTCGGCAATGGCTAAAAGAATACTTATAAGCTCTAATGTATGCAAACAGGAGAGAAGTTCCCCTAATCTACACCGTATGTTTGGTATAGCATTTTGCTGCTACAAAGCGAGCTTTATAGGTGTGGTAATTGCATCCATCCAGTCAGCTTTTTCTTGAAAATCACATTTTACTCCTAAACAGTTCACCATTAGGAGGAAGATCAACCAAAATCCACACTTGGTTATCTTTCATGGATTGCATTTTCGTATTCATAGCTTCAAGCCATTTGTTAAATATAGGAACTAATAATGCACAAGCTTTGGTAATTAGGTGGTCATTATGTCCCCCTAATTCATAATCATCAAGACGAATATAGAAGCATTACCTATCTGATGGCTTGAGGTATCCTTGCAGATCTACGAATAGGAACTTCAACATTTTGGGGCCCGACCTCGATAGGCACGACCTCATCATGATTTAGCCTAGTATTTTAGAAGGTTGTTTTATCTTCTTCTTGAATTAATTCAAGTCCTTCGTCACTCCCACTCGATTCGAGAAGTCCATGACTCCCACTCGCTTCTTGTACCATGAGGCTATTCTCAAAGAACTCAGCATTTCGAGCAACAAAAATCTTGTTCTCGAGTGGATAGTAGAAGTAGTAACCCATCATTTCCTTTGGGTATCCTACAAAGATACACTTAATAGATCTAGGATCAAGTTTGTTAGGTGTGGCGCGTCTCGTTTCACGAGTGCCTCACAACCCCGCCATAGGGAGTAGTAGACGCACTTGGGGAGGGGGGGGCGTACACACCACCCACCCCGTGCCATATTTCATAAGGCATCCTTTCAACCTTCTTGGTTGGAACCATATTGAGAATGCGAGCTGCAGACTCGAGAGCATATCCCCAAAAGGATTTTGGCAGAGTTGTTAGATTCATCATGGATCGAACCATATCAAGTAAAGTTTGATTCCTCCTCTCAGACACCCCGTTATGTTGTGGTGTATAAGGTGGAGTAAGTTGGGATACAATACCACAACTTTTCATGTGATTAACAAACTCATGACTCATGTATTCGCCTCCTCAATCAGATCGAATCGCCTTTATCTTTTTACCGAGTTGATTTTCAACTTCACTCTAAAATACCTTAAATGTTTCAAACACCTTATGTTTATGTTTCATCAAGTAAACATAACCATAACAGCTAAAATCATCTATAAAAGTGATGAAGTAACTAGCACCCTCTCTTGACACAATTCTAAAAGGGCTACATACATCATTGTGTATATGTCCTAATAGATCCTTAGCTCTTTCCACTTGATGTGAAAAAGGCTTGCGCGCCATCTTCCCAAATATACAAGACTTGCATTTCTCAAGTGATTCATCGTAAGTGGGTTGCAAGATCCCATCATGCTAAAGCTTGTCCATGCGTTTCTTGTTAATATGACCAAGATGACAATGCCATAGATAAGAAGAGTCCAATGCATGTTTGGCTCTTTTGTTGCATACATTAAACATAGAACTAATATTTGGATAAAGATTATGCATATCTATTTCATAAATACCATCCCTTGGAATTGCATTAAAATAAAACACATTATCTTTTGAAATAGAAATATCATAATTTGTAAATGTATGAATATAACCGTTATTAACCAAACGAGAAATTAAAACAACACCCCTAGTAACAGAAGGTGTAAAATGACAGTTGTCTAATACAATTATTAAACCACTAGGAAGAATTAAATTAAAACTTTCAATAGCTTCAATGGCTGCACGCATTCCATTGCCCATGTACATACTTAAAGCTCCATGTTTCAACTTCCTGCTTTCTCTAAGACCCTGCAAGGTATTACAAATATGAGTACCACAACTCGTATCATATACCCAAGTCTTATCAAGAAAAGCATAGAGTTCTATAGTAAAGATACCTGAAGTACTATCCACGCTAGCATTCTTTCTCCTTTTTAACTCAGCTTGGTAGGACGGATAATTTCTCCTCTAATGACCCACCTCCTTGCAGTGGTGGCATACAAAGTCCTTTGCCGGATTATCTCTCTTAGGCGGCGGTAGGATCTTGGGCTTGGGAGCATAAGCAAGCTTAGTCTTTCCCTTGTCCTTACCCTTTGCCCCTCGCGGTTTTTTCTTGTCCTTCTGGATCTTACCCTCCCGTATAGCTAACACAGCGGGAGCTTCAGCCTTCTTTGAAATACCTTTCTTATGGAGTTTCAGTATAGCATGCAATTCAGCTATTGTCTTCCCCATGTTATACATGTTATAGTTCTGAACGAACTAATCATAGTCCTTGATGAGAGAATTCAAAATAAGACTCACCAAGTTCATTTGGCATAACATATCCTAGGCGTTCTAGTGTGTCCAAGTAGCTCTTCATCTTTAAGAGATAGGAGCTTGCTGACTGACCTTCTTCCTATTTGCAAGCATGAAATGCTTTAAATGTTTCACACAGTTCATGTTTAGCATGCTCTTCGAATATAGTTTTAAGCTCTTTTAGCATGTCATATGCATTTTATTTCTCCAAAGTCCTTTGAAGATCTGGAGACATACTTGACAACATAACACATGCAACCTCTTACTCAAGATTGACAGTCTTATAGTACTTTTAATAGTGTCAGGGTCAGCAGTTTCAGGATCAGGAGCGGGTCTAGTAGACTGTTCTACAAACTTTATTTTTTTCTTATACCTGAGAACAATCCATAGATTGCGATACCAGTTTATGAAATTCAAACCAGTAAGTTTCTTCGCCAAGAGAATTGACCTGATAGTCATATTGTTTGTGTTTTGGGCGGCAGTAGCCATCTACAAAACTATCAAAAGTTCAGAAATATAGTAATTTTCGATATAAATCTCTATTCAATTAACTACCCATGTTTAAAAAATTAAACAATTAATTTTATTAAGAGTCTAAGATCCAACTTGACGTTCTACCATTAATGCAGTTTATCTACTAGAAATGATAAACTCAAAAGGTAATCAACATGTGATAATTGCCACCATGTGCAACTCTTAGACTTTATGGGGCACAAGGCATTATAATCCAGAATTACAATGTCAAGTAGTATGTTTTTCTAGACAATCATACTCGATATAAGTCGTCCAAAACAAATCAGTTAATTTTAACGAGCTTTAGGTAATGACTATGTGATTTGATATCACTTACCTTGTATGTAAATTTCCATGAAATTTCTAGAGTAAAAATAACAACTTAAGGTGATTTCATACTGATGGCAAAATGACTTAATTTTAGGGTAGAATTTGATAAAAAAAAACAATGTTATCAAAATTTGTGTATAAGGAAGCCTGTATACAACCTTATAACACTAGTTATTTTTAAAACCTTTCCATTTTTGTTTTAAAACTTTTTTATAAATAGAAATCCCTACATTTTATAAATCACATGCCATTTATAAAATTAGGATTGCCATGTTCACAACATTTTCAACTATAAGTGTTCTTACTACGGATAAGGTTAATTCCCTACGGGATATAATCAAACCCTAGTAACGACTACAACATACTTAAAATATTGTTTAAAAAACGTTTATTAAAATTTGTGTAATTCTTATCTTTGCGTTGTTCCTAAACGCGTCCTTTTTCTTTCTATTCTCTCAATGGGACTTAGCTTTGTTATAACAATTCACATTTTCACATCTTTTACGTCAATAAATATTCAACTAATTATTTTAAACTTTTACGCGTTTACTTTTAATTTTCAATGTTTAGTTAAATCGCGTATAAAAAAAACTTTAAACGTAAACCGGCATTAAACAAATTTAGGGTTACGTCAAATATGTGTTATATTACGAATGTACTTTATAAGTCTACACATTTTATTTTACAAGTTTTACCTAAAATGCTTACGTTTTACATTTACGTTCAAGCATGCATGCATTGCACTCACCACCTTTCTAAACTACACATGTATATACATACATATATCATGCTAGTTCAAAACTTCTCTCTTTATTCCTTGCTTTGCCGTCCCACACAACCAAAAGGAGTAGGAATCCATTTCACTTTTGCTTTAATTCACTACATCACCATTTTGGGCTTGATACACTCTTTTATGTAACCATGTGACTAGAAACTTTGGCATGCTTTCTTTTGGTTTTCTACATAACCCACGTCCCTATGTATGATCACAAGATAACCATTGTTTTTTTAGGCTTACAAAGTCATGTGATATCAAAATCATACCTTGGAACATTCCTTGTATAATAACTTATTAAGTAAAGACTTCTTTTTAGCTAACATATCCATTCATTGCAAACACAAACTATCCACTTGCTTTCTCCCTATGAAACACATGACTCAAGTCACACATAAGCCTCCAAAAATGCTTTTATCTTCTTGGTATGACAAAGTCTTGTGACTCCTAAAGTAAATTTTAACCATGCCTAAAGTGTTGCCTTAAGAAGTATAACCCTTGTGATAATTCATTCACCATTCACAAAAACACAAAAACTACCACTCATTCTCTCTTATACACGGCTGACCCAATGCAAAGCAAGGGTATTTTTCAAGATTTATCAAGTATTCATGTGATCCCATTTCTTCAAATGTCATGACACACTCTTGTGACCTTCTAAAGATAGTCAAACTATACCTTAAACAACTTTATTGAAGTCTTTCATGCTTGACCACTTTACACTTCCAAAGCTAGCAAATCATCCTCTCTGCTCTCTATACTCACGACAAAACATAAGGCAAGAAATAAGAGCATTTCAAAGTTTACTTAGAATTCATGCAAGATTATATATTAGAGCTAGTGTTTTATCACAACAAAAGAAAACACATCTTCTCCTTCTCTTTCTCTCATCTCACGACATAAACAAGAGCACCAAAAGCAAGGGTTAGTCTTGGTTAGGTCTTGGTTAAGTGCTACTAAAGAAGAAGGTGTTTAAAAAGGGTTTACAAAGTATCAGGTTTAGGGTTTCCGAGAGGTTTGCGGGCCATTTTCGCGGTTTATTCTTGCTCATCTCCTTCAAGTCTTGTAAGCATGTCATTATAAGTTTACCTTAAGCATACTCATCTATGTTGCATCACCTATACATGTTGCGTATCAAAAACATGATGTTTTCAAATAAAAGTGCACACTATCTGATGTAGTGTGCACATTTTGTGTTCACTCTCGTAATAATGTTTCTGGCTTGACTTTATCTTCTAGACACAACAAGTAGACCATAAGAGTGACCCATGAACTAAAAACTAGAGGACGTGATTGTGTTTTAATAATTTTTTTGAAATAGAAAACTATCTGATTAAATACCAACTTTATCATTTTTAACTAAATAAAAAGGTAACTTGCGAGATTTAGCTTTCATCACAAAAAACTAATATGTTAGAAGTAAGCATATTCGAACACCTAAGCTTGCAATTGTTTTGGTATTTTTTTAGCTCGCGATTTGAAATGAACACTGTTGCTGATCGAGAGTTTTAGGAGCTAGATACGGGTACTGTAGAGATGGTTTTGGGATTTTTGAAAGCATAGATGTGTGTAAGTAAGACTCAATAATCTTTCCGTGTTACTTGAATCACTAAAATCGTGCTATAACGAAGACGGTTATGCTCATTTGAAAATCGAACAAAACTAGTGTATTTCTGAAAAACTACACGTTTTTATTCAGATGTCGTGACTTTAAACCCGTTTTTGAGCCGAATAGACTCCAAACTGGTAGAATTTGCAAAAGGAGCTTTTTGTAGTCCTCGGAGTCTAGTTTCCAGATTGTATTTGAACGCGTTTTGAAGTAAAGTAACGAAGGAGTTATGACCTCTCAAAGTTGACTGAAAACTGTTTTTGTACTAAGTCTGACAACATGTTTCTTTATAAATTAGGCTAAACAAGTAGTTTTTGAGCGTTTTAAAGTCCAAAAGAGATATAGGGTCAGTAGGGCATTGTTTTAATGCTACTTAAATAATTTTAATACGAATCGAAAGTTGGCGAAAACATTAAGAAACAAATAAGTTACAGCTTGTCGAAGTTGAGCACTTGGTCATTTTTGTAAATTACAAAAATCTAGAAATAATTGACGAACACTTTGACGTAAAGCACATTATGACTTATAAAACTAAAACGCAAACATGTATTGGTGATACAAGGTTATTAAAAATGCATTCGCTTGTAAATACATAAATAAGTATAGTAATTATTTAGGCCGTCAAATAATAATTGTATCCAAATTCATGTAGATTGATTTCTCAGCTATTTGCGCGTCATGTTTCATCTATGCTTAAGGTGAGTTTATAGCCCCTCTTTCACTTATTTTACATTTACTTTATAAATCTTGAGAGAGAATACATGCTCGTTACAACTTGTTTACATATTCATTACAATCTCTTTTACTTACTCTTTTACAAACCTGGTTGCATACTTGATTTCGTAACTTGGTTACAAACTCATTTACATAAACGTTTACAAACTCATCTACATGATTGATTACAAACTCATTTACATGAACGTTTACAAACTCATTTACATGATTAATTATAAACTCGTTTACATACTCATTAACAAAATAAGTCACTGATCAGGTGTGCCAGGTAGGGCACCTAGTATGAGTACATGTCCATTAAGTCACTGCTCGGGTGTGCCAGGTAGGGCACCCGTATGAGCACATGTCCATCATTTTTACAGCATACTGGAGATAACCTCAGAGAGTCTACTTTCTAGAAAAGTTGGCCTCATAAGTTTTTATGGTCGGGAAGTGGGTCAAATGGTCATTACAAAATCAGTGTGTAAAACAATGACGAATTTCAGTTTTGGTTTTGATTTTTCTAAAAATACTTAGACACTGATTTAGAGGCTCTAAGTCACGTGGAAGTTATTTCATATATTGTGTGTGACCTCTGAATTTTGTCTAAGGTCATAGTGGGGGTATAAGTTGGGTAATTAATGCCATACTTTTAGAAGGTCAGATTTTGGACGAATTTTAAACACTTTGGATTAATGAATTTCTAAGGGGTGTTTATAAAAGGGTAGTGACTTTGAGAGAGCTATGAGAGGTTCATAGGACATATATGTAGCATGGTGAATTTTGGTTTGAATTATGGGAGTGTTTAAGTAGTGCATTTAGGGCACGCAAGTAAGAGTAAAATTTTGCTTAAAACCAGAAATTTAAGGAATAGCATTTAAGTATAAGTGATTTGTGTAAGAATGGGTAAAGGTTTTAAATGATTATAGGACTATGATAGATAGCCTAGTTATTCATCATAGTTGAAGTTACATCATATTGGGTTGAATACCTAATTGATGGTAGCTAATAATGTGTTTAAGTGTTTCGGATTGTTCGTGTGATTTTGTGATAGTTTGATTGGATCTTTTTTGGATGCTATGGCATCAGGTGAGTTTCATAGCCCCTTTTTCTTATGTTTTATTAGGGTGAAAATGATGCTATGTGTTAAACTGTTTTAGTTGCTGTGATTATTTGCTACGTGTTATTGTTTCGTGAATAGTTCGGTTGGGAGTGGTCTTTACTACTCAACTCAAACCAACTGAAGGGTTGAAATAATACCTACTGAATTGTGTGGAAAGGCTCCATGGCTTAGTGATCAATTGGAGTAGTTTGTGATGTGATTAGTTTGGTTGGGAGTGGTCTTTACTACTTAATCAAATCCAACTGAAGGGTTGAAATAATACTCAATGATGTGTGGTCCAGGCCTAAGTATAAGTTCCAGCTGGTAGACTTTTAGGTGCGTAAGTGACATATGGATCGGGGGTAACGTTCCTACCTAGTTGTTGAAATGGATCGGGGGTAACGTTCCTACCCAGTTGTTGTAATGGATCGGGGGTAACGTTCCTACCTAGTATGTGGATTGCATGTTAGCATAAGTTCATATTTTGCATAATTGTCCTATATTGTTTTGATAATCGCAGTAATTGATTTTGAAAAAGTAACAATGTGAGTCTTAAACCTATGACTCTCACCAACCTTGGTGTTGACATTTTAAGCATCATTTTCAGGTGAGCATGGTAGAAATAAGATTGAAAGAAGTGGCTAGTAAGAGACCATAGGATGTCATGAAGATTTCTATTTCTTGTCTTGAATTTTTGCATTGATTGAATTTGAATAATTGTTGCATGTCTTTCTATTGGCGAGAACTTTCGTCTCATCGATAAAGACGCCTTATGGATTTTTGGTTAGGTTTTGGGTATTGTTATGACACTATGTGTCTTTGCTTTACTTTAGCTTTCATTTTAGTATTCTCTATAGAGACACCGTGTGTTGTGATGATATCCATTCTTGTTTACGCCTCGCGTTTCCGCCTTGGCGGGGTGTGACAGATTGGTATCAGAGCTGATGGTTATAGAGAACTAGGTGGTTGAGCCTAGACTATAGCTTAAGGGTCCCTCATATAGATGCATTTAGGGCTTATGTGTAAGTATATACTAATTATGCTTATTTTCCCAAAGTTTTATAAAGTACCTTATACTATATACTATATATATATATAAGTTCAGTTTTCTTTGTTATTCCGAGATCTGTGTCCTGATATAGTCTATGTACGTGATCTATTGTAGTATGTCTCCTCCAATCCGTAGAAAATATCGTGCTTCAGTGGCTTTTGCGACCGGGTGTAAGAGGATTAACAAAATCAGACGGGGTAACCGCAAGATTCGAGTTCCCATTGCTATGTGGCCTTGTAAGTGAAAGAAAGATGACGTTGAAAGAGGTTGAGGGAAAAACAATCCAGGAGTTTGAAACGAAGATAATTGCCAAGGATGGCACTATCACCAGAGTTCCGGGAATATTTCAAGGGTACGAAACGTCAGAAGAAGAGTCAGTGGAACGACCAAGGGAACGCGACCTGTATGGATTTGTAGATCATCCACAACTTCTGCAAAGGAGTCAAGTGGTAACTTGAATGGATGGTTAGTAGAGGACGAGGATGAAGTTAAAAGGAATGAAGTGGATTCAGACCTTAAGTCTGCTGCAAGTAGCAAACTTTGGTGGTAGAAAGACCACGTAAAGATGATCGTGAGTGTGCGTCTTATCATTGTCCATGGTGTTCCAAGTAGTTGTTATGTTTTAGCTTGTCTTGTTTTCTTTCGGCGTTTGGAGCCATATTAGGGATATTATTTTCGATGTTGGATTTTAAGTATTATTAATAAAAGTGATTGCTAGGATTATTCTTTGTGTTATGTGTTGGGTTTATTTGTCTCAAGGTGCTATGTGATGTATTTAATTGTATGAAGTGTCTTCATAGGAGGGAGTACAACTGTGAAAGGGGGCATCTATAATTATGGTGGCCAACATAATTATACATGCGCCACGACACAGGTGGACTTGCAAGTATGATTACATGGATTATTGTTGATGTGTAGTATGCATGCATATGGTTATTGATTGTATGATGAGATTCTGATCTGTATTATATCGTCTAATGAATATAATTTTTATATCCTATAGAAAATGGCTCCAAACCGACGAAGTGGTCCTAGCAGTAGCAACAACAACGAGAATCCTGACGTTGCCACTGTCATCGCACAGCAACTACAAGCCATCATCACTCAAGTAGCTAACAATGCGAACAATGCTAATAATGGTAATAACGGTGGTGGAAATGGAAATGATGGGAACAACGGATGCTCTTTTAAGACATTCCAATCTTGCAATCCCAAGGAGTACGATGGGAAAGGTGGTGCAATAGCGCTTACTCGTTGGATCGAGAAAATGGAAAATGTAATTGATAACAGTGGGTGTGCCGAGAACCAAAAATTCAGAATATGCTACCACCTCACTAGTAAATAAGGCCTTGACTTGGTGGAATACCCAATGCCAAGCAAGAGGACGTGTGGCTGCAATGGCTTTTACATGAGGACGATTTTTAAAGCATTATTGTGTTGAACAGAATTTCTAGCCCAAGGTAATGAAATGGAAAAGTTAGAGAATGAGTTCTGGAATCACAAGATGGTAGGAGCTAATCATGCTACACAGATAGATTTCATGAGTTGGCCAAGTTGGTCCCACATTTAGTTACAACCTTAGTCATCTCGTATTAAAGGTACATTGCGACTGGCCTCCTGAGATTAAAGGAATGATTTCGGAGCAACCCAACCAACTACTAATCAGACTGTCAATATTGATGGCTGGAATTCTACTGACGAAGCATTCAGTTTGGTACATGACAAAGATAGTGATAAGAAAAGGTGAGTGGATGAGCCTAGTAAACTGAGATTTTGGGAAAAAAGACAACAAGAAGTCAAAGACGGGAACTTGGTATTCGGTGGCAACAACTCCCTGCTAGAAATGAAGCCGGGAACTCAATTCCTAAGTGTAACAAGTGTTTTACTCATCACCCAGTAAATGGATTCTGCAGATTGTGCTTCAATTGTTAGAAACTGGGTCATTTTGTCAGGGATTGTCGGGCACCGGTTAAGCAAATAGCTCCAGTAAATGCTGTAAGAATGAATAACAATCGCAAGAGTATGCCAGAGATGTGGTATCTTAGATCATTTCCGTAATACCTGTCCCAAGTTGAATCGAGCACCTGGACAAGTTAGAAATCAATTGGCTTTGGAGGGCAGCCAAAATAACCAAAGCAATGGAAACCAAGTTAGAGGAAGAGCTTACAACGTGAATGTGAATGCAATGGAGGCGGTCCAGGATCCTAACGTTGTAACGGGTACGTTCTCTCTGAATGATCACTTTGTTACCATATTATTTGATTCTGGAGCCGATTTTAGTTTCATATCTACTGAATTTGCGCCCCTACTTAATGTGAGACCTAGCATTGTGAATCCTGTTATGAAATAGAAGTTAAGCTGAAGGTAGAAATTAATGTGGATAGAATTATCCGTGACTGCAAACTAGAACTAGGAGGTTCCCTGTTTAGCATAAACTTGATACCTTTGGGTCATGGAAGCTTTGATGTGATTGTGGGAATGGATTGGTTGTCCCAACATAAGGCTGTAATAATATGTCATGAGAAGGTAGTAGAAATACCCGTAGAGGATGGTAGGATCCTTAGGGTACATGGAGAACGGGCTGTAGGAATCACCAAAGCATTGAAGAGTGCAAAGGAGGACGAACCAAAGTTGAACGACATATCCGTGGTACGGGAATTTGAGGATGTGTTCCCAGAGGACTTGTCAGGATTGCCTCCGCAACGGCAGGTGGAGTTTCGCATAGATCTAGTTCCTGGAGCGACGCCAATTGCGAAGTCTCCATATCGTTTAGCGCCTTCTGAGATGCAAGAATTGTCTGGGCAGCTGCAAGAGTTGCAAGACAAGGGTTTCATACGACCTAGTCATTCTCCATGGGGAGCGCCAGTATTATTCGTTAAAAAGAAGGATGGTTCGCTTCGTATGTGCATCGACTATAGAGAGCTGAACAAGTTGACGGTTAAGAATCGATATCCTCTTCCAAGGATTGATGATTTGTTTGACCAACTACAAGGATCGCGATTTTTCTCCAAGATAGACCTTCGGTCAGGTTATCATCAACTACGCGTGCATGAAGACGACATACCTAAGACGGCGTTTCGAACAAGATACGGACATTTTGAGTTTACGGTTATGCCTTTTGGGCTAACCAATGCACCTGCAGTTTTTATGGACCTGATGAACAGGGTTTGTAAACCGTACTTAGATAAGTTTGTTATTGTGTTCATCGATGACATCTTAATCTACTCAAAGACGAAGGAAGACCATGAAGTTCATTTGGGTTTGGTGTTGGAACTGTTAAGGAAGGAGAAGCTGTATGCCAAGTTCTCCAAGTGTGAATTTTGGTTGCAAGAGGTGCACTTTCTTTCCATGTGTTAACCAGAATGTGAATACATTTAGACCCAATGCAAATAGAAGCAGTAAAGAATTGGAAGACCCCTACGACACCTTTTGAGATTCGATCATTTTTGGGATTAGCGTTATTATCGACGGTTTATAGCAAATTTTTCTAAAATTGCTAAACCTCTTACTCTCGTTTAACTCAAAGAATCAGAAGTATAGTAATGGGGTGGAGGCGGCCAGAAAAGTTTTCAAACTTTAAAGAATAACTTGTGTGATGCACCAATATTGACACTACCTGATGGAGTGGAAGATTTCGTGGTTTATTGTGATGCATCAAATCAAGGATTGGGTTGTGTACTCATGCAAAGAGGCAAAGTTATTGCCTATGCATCAAGGCAACTAAAAACCCATGAGAAGAATTATACGACGCCCTGACTGGAACTGGGAGCGTTGTGTTAGCTCTAAGACTTGGAGACATTATCTGTATGGTACTAAGAGTGTTATCTATACCGATCACAAAAGTCTTCAACACATTTTTGATCAGAAGGAACTGAATATGCGGCAAAGAAGATGGATTGAGTTGTTTAGTGATTATGAGTGCGAGATTCGTTACCATCCTGGTAAGGCGAATGTTGTGGCTGATGCACTTAGTAGGAAGGAGCGGTTGAAACCTAGGCGTGTAAGGGCCCTGGCAATGACTGTTCAAATTGGAATCCATAGAAAGTAAACAGGTAAGCCCAAACGAGGCGCTAGGCAAGAGAATATACTTATGGAGAATCTGCATGGTTTAGATCAGCAGATGGAAAAGAAGGAGGGTGAGAGTTTGTATTTTATGGACCGTATATGGGTTCCATTGATAGGAGACGTGAGAACGATAATTATGGACGAAGCTCACAAGACTAAGTATTCTGTGCATCCGGGAGCTGATAAGATGTACTATGACCTTCGAGATAGGTATTGGTGGCCGGGAATGAAGAGAGATATTGCTACTTATGTTAGTAAGTGTTTGACATGTTCAAAGGTAAAGGCTGAGCATCAAAGGCCTTCGGGTTTGCTTCAACAACCTGAGATACCTGAATGGAAGTGGGATAAGATCACTATGGATTTTATCACAAAGTTACCTAGGTCAAAAAGTGGAAATGACACGATTTGGGTTATAGTCGATAGACTGACTAAGTCAGCTCATTTCCTAGCTATAAGAGAAGACTATAGTACTGAGAGATATGGAAAAAGATCTACGTCGATGGAAATAGTCGCAGACATGGAGTGTCCCATGTGTCTTATTTTCGGATAAATGGACGATTTACGTCGCATTGCTGGCAGACTGTGCAAAAACATTAGGAACTAGGTTGGATATGAGTACGGCTTATCATCCCCAAACGGATGGACAAAGTGAGGCGTAAATTTACGACCCTATAAGAAGGTTGAGGGCGTGTGTAAATTGATTTGGTGGTAGCTGGGATGTTCATCTACCATTGGCTGAGTTTTCTTACAATAATATCTATCATTCGAGTATAAAATGTGCTCCGTTTGAAGCCTTGTATGGAAGGAAGTGTAGGTCGCATGTTTTATGGGCTAAGATTGGAGAAGAAGTTTTGATTTGTACCCTGAAATAAATTCAAGAACTACTGATAAAGTCCGTGATGAAAAGGAAAAGCTCAAAGCAGAAGAGATCGTCAAGAAGAGCTATGCTGACAATAGACGCATACATTGGAATTCGAATAGAGATCGAGTGATTTTGAAAGTGTCACCGTTGGAAAGGTGTAATACGTTTTGAAAAAAGGGAAAGTTAGACCAAAGCTACGTAGGGCCATTTGGAGGGAAATATTTTCCCCCCTGGAAAAAAAGGATCGGTCTTGTGGCTTAATCGTTGAGAATGCCGGAGGAGTAAGTGGGGTACATGATACGTTTCACAGTGGTCAAACATGAATAAATTTGGCAATTCAAGTTTACATGTGCCATTAGAAGAAAAAAGGTTGACAAAACTCTTCGTTTTGTGAGGAACCCGTAGAGATAAAGTATCGTCAGTTAAGAAGTTGAACGTAGTAAGATAAGCGTTTATTAAAGGTTCATTGGCAATTCCAAGCGTGGCCATGAGTTTACTTGGAACACAGGAATTATAACGAATCTAAGTATCCTCATTTGTTTGTCTGATCGTGCTGATACAATTTGCTAGTTAATCTCGGGATGAGATTTCCTCTAAGAGGGGTTATGTACAACCCATAGACTTGAGCAGGTAAGATCAATCCGTTTAGTGTATGACTTATGTGTCTGTTGCAAAGTATGGTTATGTAAATTCTATGTGTTTATATGTGTTTTTATGTGTTTATGAGCTTTTGGTAATCAATCTATTGAGTGTGATCATCTCAATGAGATTAGAATGATGGGGAAATTTGTTGAGTTCATTTCGTTCATTTTTAATGACAAAGAAATGATTGTTGATAATTGAGCGTTTGCAAGTTAATTGTGTAAGTAAATATATACGTATACGTATTTTGTGTTAGTTATCTAAGATAGGTTTAGCGTTTAAGTGTTAGATTAAGAAAATGTAAAATTTCTATTTTTAGAAAGTTAGGTTGGAAATGAATAGTTATTTTTAGAAAGGTAGTAAACTGCGTTAATACAAAAAGGTATAGTCAAATTAATTAAGGTTTTTATAAAAACTTAAGGTTTTAATTGTAAATATAAAATATATATATATATATATATATATATATATATATATATATATATATATATATATATATATATATATATATATTATTAATTTCGGCCGAATATAGGGAAGAAAGAAAAAAATAATAATTAAAATACAAATCCTAATCCTAATCTAAAACCTAATTAGACTTAAACTATAATTCTACCTAGGTGCCTATATATACTAAACCTAGAATCCCTAACCCTCCCCATTCATAAAATTCGACCGGCCATAAGAAGGAGAAAAGAGAAGACGAAATTTTTAGGGTTTCGCTTTAAGGTACGATCCGATCTTTTAATTCTAGTTCGTTTATTTTTCTAGTAACTTAGTTATGATGGATTAAGGTTTAAATTTAGTTTTATAAATTAGGGCATTTAATTTCCAGAAAGTTTATGATATTATGATGTTAGCTTAATCATTAGATTAATTAGATTAGCGATATGAGCATGCGTTAGGGCTTAGATCACTCGAATTAGGTGTTTAATTCACTGCAGAAAGTTAGAATTTTAGTAACTACCCCCCCCCCCCCCAATTCCCCCCCCCCCCCCCCCCCCCCCCCCCGGGCATAACTCGGTCATAAAAGATCAAATAAATAATTTACAACATACTGGAGATAACCTCAGATAGTCTACTTTCTAGAAAAACTGGCCTAATAAGTTTTTATGGTCGGGAAGTGGGTCAAATGGTCATTACAAAATCAGTGTGTAAAATAGTGACGAATTTCAGTTTTGGTTTTGATTTTTCTAAAAATACTTAGACACTGAGTTAGAGGCTCTAAGTCACGTAGAAGTTAATTCATATATTGTGTGTGACCTCTGAATTTTGGCTAAGGTCATAGTGGGGCCTAAGTTGGGTAATTAATGCCATACTTTTGGAAGGTCAGATTCTGGATGAATTTTAAACACTTTGGATTAATGAATTTCTAAGGGGTATTTATAAAAGGGTAGTGACTTAGGGAGAGCTATGAGAGGTTCATAGAACATATATGTAGCATGGTGAATTTTGGTTTGAATTATGGGAGTGTTTAAGTAGTGCGTTTAGGGCACGCAAGTGAGAGTAAAATTCTGCTTAAAACCAGAAAGTTTAAAGAGTAGCACTTAAATATAAATGAAATATGTAAGAATGGGTAAAGGTATTAAATGATTATAGGACTATGCTAGATAGCCTAGGTATCCATCATAGTTGAAGTTACATCATATTGGGTTGAATGCCTAATTGATGGTAGCTAATAATGTGCTTAATTGTTTAGATTGTTCATGAGTTTTGTGAAGTTTTGATTGGATCTTTTTGGAAGCTAAGCTTCAGGTGAGTTTCATAGCCCATTTTTCTTATGTTTTATTGGGGTGAAAATGATGCTATGTGTTAAACTGTTTTAATTGCTGTGATTATTTGCTACGTGTTATTGCTTTGTGATTTGTTCGGTTGGGAGTGGTCTTTACTACTCAACTCAAACCAACTGAAGGGTTGAAATAATACTCACTGATGTGTGGTCCAGGCCTAGTATAAGTTCCAGCTGGTAGACTTTTAGGTGCGTAAGTGACATATGGATCGGGGGTAACGTTCCTACCCAATTGTTGTAATGGATCGGGGGTAACGTTCCTACCCAGTTGTTGAAATGGATCGTGGGTAACGTTCCTACCCAGTATGTGCATTGCATGTTAGCATAATTGTCCTATATTGTTTTGATAATCGCAGTAATTGGTTTTGAAAAAGTTATAATGTGAGTCTAAAACCTATGACTCTCACCAACCTTTGTGTTGACGTTTTAAGCATCATTTTCAGGTGAGCATGATGGAAATAAGATTGAAAGAAGTGGCTAGTAAGAGACCATAGGATGTCATGAAGATTTTTATTTCTTGTCTTGAATTTTTGCATTGATTGAATTTGGATAATTGTTGCATGTCTTTCTATTGGCGAGAACTTTCGTCTCATCGATAAAGACGCCTTTTGGATTTTTGGTTAGGTTTTGGGTATTGTTATGACACTATGTGTCTTTACTTTACTTTAGCTTTCATTTTAGTATTCTCTATATAGACACTGTGTGTTGTGATGATATCCATTCTTGTTTACGCCTTGCATTTCCGCCTTGGCGGGGTGTGACAGATTGGTATCAGAGCTGATGGTTATAGAGAACTAGGTGGTTGAGCCTAGACTATAGCTTAAGGGTCCCTCATATAGATGCATTTAGATCTTATGTGTAAGTATATACAAATTATGCTTATTTTCCCAAAATTTCATAAAGTACCTCATACTATATACTATATATATATATATAAGTTGAGTTTTTCTTTGTTATTTTGAGATCCGTATCCTGATATAGTCTATGTGTTGTGGTCTATTATAGTATGTCTCCCCCTATCCGTAGAAAGTATAGTGTTGCGGTGGCTTTTACAACTGGGTGTAGGAGGATTAACAAAAGCAGACGGTGTAACCGCAAGATTCGAGTTCCCATTGCCATGTGGCCGTGTAGAGTGGAAGAAAAGATGACGTTGAAGGAGGTTAACAGACAAACAATCCAGGAGTTTGAAACGAAGATAATTTCCAAGGATGGCACTATCACTAGAGTTCCGGGAATATTTCAAGATTACGAAAACGTCTGAAGAAGATTCAGTGGAACGACCAAGGAGACTTGACAGGTATGGATTTGTAGATCATCCACAACTTCAGCAAAGGAGTCACAGAATTGAGTTTGCACCACGTCGACTACCCTAGCCGAATGGTAACATGAATGGATGGTTATTAGAGGACGAGGACGAAGCTGAAAGGAATGAAGTGGATTTGGACCTTGAGAATACTGCAAGTAGCAAGCCTGTGTGGGAGAAGACACCGTGCGCCTCATCACTGCCCATTTTGTCTTAAGTGATTGATGTATTTTAGTTTGATTTCGTTCTATCAAAGTTTAGAGCTATGTAGGAATGTATTTTTGATGTTCGAATTTTGAGTATTAATAAAAGTGATTAATTGGTTTATTGACTATGTTATTTGTTGGTTTCGTATTGTTAAGATGCTATGTGGTGTGTTTAGTTCATGAAGTGTCATCATAGGAGGGAGTACAACTGTGAAAGGGGGCATCTAACATTTATGGTGTTGCCAACATAATATAATTCTGCGCTACGACACAGGTGAGGACTTGCAAGTATGATTAAACATAGATTATTGTATGAAGTGTATTATGTAATGCATAGGGTTATTGATAGTTATGACGAAATCATGATCCGGATTATAGTCGTGCTAATGATTATAATTTTTTCTAATCTTATAGAAAATGGCTCCAAACCGACGAAGTGGTCCTAGCAGTAGCAACAACAACGAGAACCCCGACGTTGCTACTCTTATCGCGCAGCAACTACAAGCCATCATCACTCAAGTAGCTAACAATACGAATAATGCTAATAATGGTAATAACGGTGGTGGAAATGGAAATGATGGGAACAACGGATGCTCTTTTAAGACATTCCAATCTTGCAATCCCAAGGAGTACGATGGGAAAGGTGGTGCGATAGCGCTTACTCGTTGGATCGAGAAAATGGAAAATGTAATTGATAACAGTGGGTGTGCCGAGAACCAAAAAGTAAGATATGCTACTAGCTCACTAGTGAATAAGGCTTTGACTTGGTGGAACACTCAATGTCAAGCAAGAGGACGTGTGGCTGCAATGGCTATGTCATGGAACGATTTTAAGGCATTAATGGTTGAAGAATTCTGCCCAAGTAATGAAATGGAGAAGTTGGAGAATGAGTTCTGGAATCACAAGATGGTGGGAGCTAATCACGCTGCCTACACTGATAGGTTTCATGAGTTGGCCAAGTTGGTCCCACACTTAGTTACACCTGAGTCATCTCGTATTAAGAGGTACATAGCTGGACTGGCTCCTGAGATTAGAGGAATGCTTCGGGCAACCCAACCAACTACTATTCAGAATGCAATACTGAGGGCTGGAATACTTACTGATGAAGCAAGTACCAGCAGGTGGACCTTGACAAAGGGGTAAAGTGATAAGAGTAAAGGGAGTGGAGAGCCTAGTAAGACCTGGAGGATCTTGGAAATACAAAAAGAAGGAAAGACGTTAACTGATTTGTGGCAACAGCCCCACCTAGAAACGAGATTGTTGGATATTATCCAAGGTGTTCCAAGTGCTATACTCACCACCCAGAAAACAGAACGTGCAGACTATGCTTTAACTGTCAGAAGCCGAGTCATTTTGCCAGGGATTGTCGGGCACTGGTTAGGCAAGTAGCTTTGGTGAATGTTGTAAGAATGAGGAAACAATCGAGAGTGAGCTAGAGGTGTGGTAACCGGATCATTTTCCACAACACTTGTCCAAATAGTGAATCGAGCACCAAGCAAGTTTTTGGAAATCAATTGGCTTTGGAGGGCAGCCGAAATAACCGAAGCAATGGAAACCAAGTTAGAGGAAGAGCTTACAACGTGAATGTGAATGCAATGGAGGCGGTCCAGGATCCTAACGTTGTAACGGGTACGTTCTCTCTGAATGATCACTTTGTTACCGTATTATTTTGATTCTGGAGCCGGTGTATAGTTACATATCAACTGAATATGCGCCCCTACTTAATGTGAAACCTAGTATTTGAAAATCATGGTTATGTGATAGAAGTAGCTGATGGTAAAAAGTAAAGTAGATAGAGATAATACTGACGCAAACTAGAACAAGGATGTTCTCTGTATAGCATAAAACTAATACCTTTAGGTCAAGGAAGTTTCTTATTGATTGTGGGAAATGGACTGGTTGTCCAGCATACGGCAGAATCGAATGTTTTTTCAATGATAAGTATGTATTAAATACCAGTGTGAGGATGTTAGGATCCTTAGGGTACATGGAGTACGAAGGTAGGAATCACCAAGCGTTTGAAGAGTGCAAAAATGATGACCAAAGTTGAATACATATCTGTATACGTGAGTTTGAGCCGTATTTTTCCAAGTAAAACTGTCCAGGATGGCCTCCACAATGACAATGGGAGTTTCGCATAAATCTAGTTTCCTGAAGAACCAATATGCGAGTCTCCATATAAGGTTTTAGCGTCCTTCAGAGATCAAGAATTGTGCAAGAGCAGCTGCAAGAGTTGCAAGACAAGGGTTTCATACGACCTAGTCATTCTCCATGGGGAGCGCCAGTATTATTTGTCAAGAAGAAGGATGGTTCGCTTCGTATGTGTATCAATTATGAAAGAACTGAACAAGATTGACGGTTTAAAGAATCAATAATCCTCTTTCCAAGGATTGATGATTTGTGTTTGGACCAACTACAAGGATCGCGATTTTCTCCAGATAGCCCTTCGACAGGTAATCATCAACTACTAGTGCATGAATAAAGACATACCTAAGACGGCATTTCAAACACATACAGACATTTAATGAGTTACGGTTATGCCTTTTTGGCTACCAATGCACCTGTAGTTTTTTATGGACCTGATAACAGGGTATGTTAAACCTGTATCTTAGATATTTCGTGTATAGTATTCATCGATGACATCTTAATCTACTCAAAGACGAAGGAAGACCATGAAGTTCATTTGGGTTTGGTGTTGGAATTGTTAAGGAAGGAGAAGCTGTATGCCAAGTTCTCCAAGTGTGAAATTTGGTTGCAAGAGGTGCACTTTCCTTAGTCAAGTTGATTACCAGAATGTATACATGTAGACCCAAGCAAAATAGAAGCGGTAAAGAATTGGAAGACCCCTACGACGCCTTCCGAGATTCGATCATTTTTGGGATTAGCCGGTTATTATCGACGGTTTATTGCAAATTTTTCCAAAATTGCTAAACCTCTTACCTCGTTAACTCAGAAGAATCAGAAGTATGTGTGGGGTGTGGAGCAAGAAGAAGCTTTTCAAACTTTAAAGAATAACTTGTGTGATGCACCAATATTGACTGCTACCTAGTTGGAGTGGAAGATTTTTGTTTATTGTTGAATGCATCAAACAAGATTAGTGGTGACTCATGCAAAGAGGCGAACGTGATTGCTTATCAACGAGACCCTAAAACCCATGAGAAGAATTATACGACGCATGATTTGGAATTGGGAGCTGTTGTGTTTGCTCTTAAGACTTGGAGGCATTATCTGTATGGTACTAAGAGTGTTATCTATACGGATCACAAAAGCCTTCAACACATTTTTGATCAGAAAGAGCTGAATATGCGACAGAGGAGATGGATTGAGTTGTTTAGTGATTATGAGTGCGAGATTCGTTATCATCCTGGTAAGGCGAACGTTGTGGCTGATGCATTAAGTAGGAAGGAGCGGCTGAAACCTAGACGTGTAAGGGCTATGGCAGTAACTATCCAGATTGAAATGAGAGAAAAGATACAAGTAGCCTAGAGTGAGGCGCTTAAGCAAGAGAATATACTTATGGAAAATCTGCATGGGTTAGAACAACAGATGGAAAAGAAAGAGGGAAAAAGTTTGTATTTTTTGGACCGAATATAGGTTCCATTATCAGGAGGTATGAGAACAGTAGTTATGGACGAAGCTCATAAGTCTAAGTACTATATGCATCCAGGAGCTGATAAGATGTACTATGATCTTCGAGACATGTATTGGTGGCCTGGAAAGAAGAGAGATATTGCTACTTATGTTAGTAAGTGTTTGACATGTTCAAAGGTAAAGACTGAGCATCAAAGGCCTTCGAGGTTACTGCAACAACCTGAGATACCGGAATGGAAGTGGATAAGACACTATGGATTTATCACTAAGTTACCTAGGTCAAAAAGTGGGCATGACACGATTTAGGTTGTAGTCGATAGACTGACTAAGTCATCTCATTTCCTATCTATAAGAGAAGACTATAGTACTGAGAAATTGGCAAAGATCCATGTCGATGAAATAGTCACGAGACTGGAGTTCCGTGTCGATATTTCGGACAAGAGATGGACGTTTACGTCCACCTGCTGGCAGACTGGTGCAAAAAGCATTAGGGACGAGGTTGGATATGAGTACAGTTTATCATCCCCAAATGGATGGACAAGGTGAGCGTACGATTCAAACCCTAGAGGATATGTAAAGGGCTTGTGTGATTGATTTTGGTGGTAGCTGGGATGTTCATTTACTATTAGTTGAGTTTTCCTACAATAATAGCTATCATTCGAGTATCAGATGTGCTCTGTTTGAAGCCTTGTATGGAAGGAAGTGTAGGTCACCTGTTTTGTAGGCTGAGATTGGGGAAGGAAGTTTGATTGGACCTAAGTTGGTTCAAGAAACGACTGATAAAGTTGTGTTGATAAAGGAGAAGCTCAGAGAGGCGAGGGATCGTCAAAAGAGCTATGTAGATAATAGACGTAAACCATTAGAATTTAAAGTAGGAGATAGGGTGATGTTGAAAGTATCACCTTGGAAAAGTGTAATACGTTTTGGGAAAAAGGGAAAGTTAGCACCAAGATACGTAGGACCATTTGAGATTCTTGAAAGGATCGGTCTTGTGGCTTATCGATTGAAGATTTGTCGGAGGAATTAAGTAGGTACCTGATCCGTAATCATTGTCCAAACTTGAAGAAATGTTTGGCAGATGCTAGTTTGCATGTGCCATTAGATGATATAAAGGTTGACAAAACTCTTCGTTTTGTTGAGGAACCTGTAGAGATAATGGATCGTGAAGTTAAGAGTTTGAAGCGTAGTAAGATAGCGTTAGTAAAGGTTCATTGGAATTCTAAGGGTGGCCCTGAGTGTTACTTGGGAACCGAGGATTACATGAAGGTCTAAGTAAATCCTCAGTTATTTATTTAATCGACTGATAATTGGCTTAGTTTAAATCTCGGACGAGATTTCCTTAAGGAGGGGAATAAAGTAGACAACCATATACTAGAGCAGGTTAGTCAAACCGTTAGTGTTGACTTATGTGTCTGTTGCAATGTATGGATTATGTGATTCTATGTGTTTATGTGTGTTTTTATGTGGTTATGAGGTATTGGTAATCAATTTATTGGGTGTGATCATCTCAATGAGATTGGATTGATGGTTGAGTTCATTTTGTTCACTTTTGAGTGACTAGGAAATGATTATTGAGATTTTAGTGTTTTGTGATTAATGTGTAAGTAATTATACGTATATGCATTTTTATTAGTAATTTAAGATAAGTTTTGACCCTAGAAGAGTAGTGGAGAAAATATAAAATTTCTATTTTTGGAAAGTTAGGTTGAAAATGAAAAGTTATTTTTAGAAAGGTAGTAAACTGCGTTTATGCAAAAAGGTATAGTCAAATTAATTAAGGTTTTTATAAAATTTTTAGGAAATACAAATAAATATGTAATTAATAATTAAATAAACAAAAGGCCATTCGGCCGGTTTTGGATAAAGAAGAAAAAAAAAGAGAAATCCTAGTTATAATCTAAAACTAATTAGACTTAAACTAAAACACATCTAGGGAGTTTATAAATACAAGATTAAAATCCCTAAACTCCCCTATGTGTGCAATCGGCCGAAACCAAGAAGAGGAGAAGAGAAGAAATTTTTAGGGTTTTACTTTTAAGGTATGATTCGATCTTAGTTAATTTTAGTTTGTTTATAATTCTAGTAACTTAATTATGATGGATTAGGGTTTAAATTAGGGTTTATAAATTAGGATTTATAAATTAGGGTTTTTAATTTTCAGAAAGTTTATGTTATAATGATGATGGTTTAATCATTAGATCGATTGAATTAGCGATATGATCATGCGTTAGGGCTTAGATCACTCGAATTAGTCGTTTTAATTCACTGCAGAAATTTAGTCAGACTTGTAGAGGTCATAACTCGGTCATAAAAGATCAAATAAATAATTTACAACATACTGGAGATAACCTCAGAGAGTCTACTTTCCAGAAAAGTCAGCCTCATGAGTTTTTATGGTCGGGAAGTGGGTCAAATGGTCATTACAAAATCAGTGTGTAAAACAGTGACGAATTTCAGTTTTGGTTTTTATTTTTCTAAAAATACTTAGACATTGAGTTAGAGGCTCTAAGTCACGTGGAAGTTAGTTCATATATTGTGTGTGTTCTCTGAATTTTGGCTAAGGTCATAGTGAGGTCTAAGTTGGTTAACCAATGTCATACTTTTAGAAGGTCAGATTCTGGACGAATTCTGGACACTATGGATTAATGAATTTCTAAGGGGTATTTGTAAAAGGGTAATGGATTTGGGAGAGCTATGAGAGGTTTCAAAACATATATGTAGCATGATGAATTTGGTTTGAATGTGGGATGGTTTTTAATAGTTCGTTTAGGCGTGCAAGTGAGCGTGAAATTCCTGCTTAAACCAGAAAGTTTAAAGCGTAGCATTGGAGTATAAATGGAATATGTAAGAGTAGGTAAAGGTTTTAAATAAGAATAGGACTATGGTAGATAGCTTAGATATCCATCATAGGGTTACATCATATTGGGTTGAATACCTAATTGATGGTAGTTTATAATGTGTTTAATTGTTTAGATTGTTCGTGAAGCATTCAAGTAATGTTGGATCCTTTTTTGGAGGCAATGCATCAGGTGAGTTTCTAGTTCCACTTTTAATGTTTTTACAATGGGATGTGAAAGTGATGCAAAGATGTATTTGAATGTGTTTAATCACTGCGATATTGGTTTTTACTTGGGCATGAACGTTTATGTGGTTATTATATGTGGTATGCTTAATGTTGTTATGATTTCTGTGTGATTTCCGGTTAGAGGGTAGTGCTTCTACTTATTCCAAATCTAATTGGAGGATTGAAATAAGATCCTATTTCTATGTGATTCCGGTTGAAGGGTAGTGACTCTACTCATTCCAAATCTAACTGGAGGGTTGAAATAATACTCCATTCTGTGTGATTCCGATCAGGCGAGAGGGCAATGGATTAACCCCAGGTTTGATAAATGTAAGATCGGGTTTGTCACCAAAGTCGTCCGTTATGATTGAATGTGAAAATTGTTTGAATAGCCAATGTGAATAACTAGCTTAAATGTTCATCCATGATATGTTAAAGATAATCGTAGTAAAACAATTTAATTAAAGGTTTATTTGGTGTCCTAAACCTATGACTCTCACCAACCATTGTGTTGACGTATTTTAGCATCATTTTCAGGTGAGCATCATGAGGTTAGGCGAAGTGGCTAGAGAGAGACTGCTAGGGTTGCTGGGAGTTCGCTCCTTTATTTGTTATGTTTATATGAACCCTTGTTGGATGTTTTGATTTTATTAGGATCATGGATTTATTTTCCTGGTATTGGTGAGACTCCTCTCATTAATACGGGATGATGTTTTGTTTGAATTATCGATATTGTCATGACACGTTGTGCCCCCATGACTAATTTATGCATTTTAGTGTTTCTCTATTTTCGACACCATTGTGCTGTGATGATATCCATGACGTTACGCCTCGTGTTTCCGCCTTGGCGGGGTGTGATAGGTATTAGCCTTTAAACGTCATAATTAATACAAAAGTATTGATTTAGCCAAGGTAAACTAACCAAGTTAACGAATGATACCAAAAATGGAACGATTACAAGAGTACAAGAAATTACATGTTGTCTCTTATGGAATTGATAGCGTTGCTCGACCTATTATGCTCTTCTTCTCCTCTGAAAATCGACTTTTATGGTTTAGGTATTGAGAATATGATTAGACACTTAAAAATCATTTGTTGATTTTCCTATTTATAGGGTCTAGAATATGGTCGATACGACGTATCCAAAGTCTTGGATATGGCGTATCAAGGGTTTCATGGAGTAGAGACCACGTTTGATATCTTCTAGAATATTTTATTTCCTTATAGCTTGAATACGGCGTATTGCCTTCTTCTGGATACGGCGTATTAGATCTTGTTTTCTTCGTGGTCTTTGGTGAGTGCAGGCACAGATACACCGTATCTTCCTTAATGGATACAGCGTATTGGTTGTCAGAACAGTAATCTTCAAATATGTTTGTTTAAGCTCCAAAATGCGTGCCTTTTAGTTAACTTTCACTAAGTACTCTATAATTACTGTAATTCTCTAATACAAACGATTAAGTAACAATTCTTTGCAATAATTATATAAAACGAGTTAATTACATGGGATAAATGATGCTATAAAATAGGCGTTATTTGATGTCATCAACGGTATTACAAGCATACTTTCGGCGGTCCCAGATGTATCTGGGGGCCGTCAGAATAGGTCTGGGGCCGCCAGACCGCCAATAGGAGAGGGCCTGATTTTTGACGAATTTTATGAAAAGAGTGACATTGTAATTTACATTTCGCTAATTAAAAATACTTAAAGTACTTCGGATGAAGTAGTTAAGTTGTCACGACACGGAATGGAACACAGACTAGAATCGAGACTAGAAGAAAAGAAGAGAGTGATTTACGGAATGTGTTCCATCATTCCTAAACCAAGACGAAGATAATTAAACAATGCGCGTTTAAGGGGTAAAGAAAGAATGTCGGCGATGTTATCTTCATACGCAACCTTATCGATGGAGATGTTTCCTTTTGGACATTGTCCCGAAGGAAATGGTGACGTATCTTTGGTGTGTTTCGTCCGCGAAAGAAAGAAATAAATAGAGAAGAAAACAAACAAAGATGGAGACGACGAGCTAGACAATTCAAGTTTATGGGGTTACGTACGATTAAAAACCTACATCTATAAAGTTATTAGCCTTCTCGAGCAATATAACTGTACAAAGAAAAATCACACGACGTATGTATAGGTTTGTCTTAAAGGTGTAGAGGAAATGTGATGAAAGGAATTAGCCATCTATATGGTTGTAGAGGCGTGATTGAGTGAGAAGAAAGAGGTATGATCGCAATTTACCGAAAGACAAAGAATGTTTTCGTTGAAGAGAAAGAGTGTTTTTTGTTGAAGAGAAAAAATGTTTTCGTCGAAGAGAAAGAATGTTTTCGTCGAAGAGAAAGAATGTTTTCGTCGAAGAGAAAGAATATTTTCGTCGAAGAGAAAGAATGTTGTCATCGAAGAGAAAGAATGTTTTCGTCGAAGAGAAATGATGTTTTCATCGAAGAGAAAGGATGTTTTCGTCGAAGAGAAAGGATGTTTTCGTCGAAGAGAAAGAATGTTTTCGTCGAAGAGAAAAAATGTTTCCGTCAAAGAGAAAAGGAGAGTGTTTTAACTTAAGTAGTTAAAAGGCTTGAATATGGATTTTTGGATATGACCTTTAACGTTTGCGATCACAAGTTAAAGATACTTGAATATTTCGGATGAAATATTTAAGTTGTCAAACCTACTAGGAGGTGGATTAGATTTGTATCTAACCTTCCCTTGACAAAAGAGTAGATCATTTGGAAGAAGGCGAGATGACGATTAAGGGAATGTGTGAGTGAAGACTCTAAGAGATATAAGACCATTTTACGACTCTCTTTGACTTTTTAGATTTGTGACACGGATAAAAATATAAATATTCTAGTGTGAAAAATATATATACCTAGATGCATAAGACATATAGATACAGGCATGCAAGTTTGTCTCAGCATGCATCGACACAATAATCAACGAGATTAATGTGTAAGACTATATGACATTTAAACGTTAATTGTCATACATTAAGCTAACATAGTGTAGGTGCACAATTAACAAGTAAGTCGTGTAAAATGACGCAAACAAAACATGATAGTTTTAAATGCAACTGTCATGAAGAACAAGTTAGCATTTAGCCTTTAGGAGCATGTGTTATTTAGATAAACTAAGAGATATTTTATCTAAATTGTTAGAAAAAGACAAACTCCTTTGCAATAGACATGCATTTAATAGCTAAGCAAATAAACGTTGAGCATCAAGATAATCATGAAGACATATAATTGCATTACATAGGGGCAAGTTATCATCTTGAAACTTTAAAGCACATATATGAGGTGCATTGTGTCTAGATTGACTAAATAGAAGCCTAATTTCTACTGGCTTAGTGTGCACTCCTAATGAGATACAAAGTATATCAATGTAGACTATCATTAGCATATTTAAGATTGAAAGCCATTTAAATTAAATTAAGAGAATGAACATGAGACATCACTAGTGATGCTCATTCAGGCTAAACACGACCATTTTTATTGGTTTATAACCCACGAACCCAACTCACTCTTGAATCAATTCAACGTCAGGTCAAATTAAATTCTAGTGCAATAGATTCTTCATAGTATATTTTTCAAGTTGGAAAAAAAAAAACAAAATGATAATTCCTATATCGACTAATGAAGTGTAGTCCAAAGATAAAATGTTATATATCTTTTCATAGAGGGCCTAACATGACTCAACTAACATGCTTTAATTCTGGTTCGCATAATCCTAATCAAGATGTGTGGAATTCTAAGGTTAAATGAGAGAGCAAGCAAGTTGTTGTAGGTATAAGAGAGAATGAGTCATCTACAGGACATAGATGTATCTTAAGAGTGACAATGTGTAATGCTTTATAATGAGAGTGTTCAAAGAATGCACCTTTGCATGTCTTTTATGAAAGAAATCCAATTAAGGTTATTTACCTCAATAGATCTTATGAATGTTTCTTTGTATAAATAATGATGATTTGCTAAAGGTTAGTTACATGTATGTTAGAATTTCAAGCTAGAGATTCACAATAGGAAGATGTTTTAAACTAATGCCATAGGGCGGGTTTACCCAAATCAAAGATAATTCTAAGACAAAGGATCCATCGATTTGTGGAGGTGCCAAATTTGGACAAGGATCATTTTCTTATTATTTAGGAGATGGTGTTGACATTAGGTTATTAGGAGAAGCTTATATAAGTTATAAGAGTTCTCAATTTGAGTTTTCGGAAATGACATCAAAGTTTTGCTCATAAAGTTTGAGTACTTATGAGTTTCTTGATGGAAATTTATAAGTTGTCAATCCTACTCAGAGTGTGTTAAGTTTAGCATGTATAATTTGACCATAGCTAATAACAAAAACATTTAAACACTTTAGACTCAATGAGACATCTTCATTGCAAGTGTGAGTTGCAATTTGATGACTAATCTTGTTGACTTACAATTGACTTCGTGATTTCATGTAATAATCGAGGATGGTTAAACATGTAGACTCCGAAAAATATCTATGGTCATTTGATTGAACATTTCTGTGTATCTAGATAAATCCTAATCTCGAATTACATGTTTCATATTCCAAATTAGTAATTAGATTGAATAGTGAGATTGATTATTGTTTGAATAATAATCATCTTCATATTCAAAATCTTTTTACGATCACTTATTTAAAGAAAGAGCAGGAGTAAAGGTTTTGTCGGAATATGATCAATCATATCCTAGTCTTAACCTTAGATGGCTAAATGGCTCTTCATTTAGTGAAGAAGAAATATTATGCTTATTTGATAAAGTAAGAGAGAGTTTTGATGAGAAGATAGTTTGAGTTTTGAGTTGTGCTTTTGAATTGTTTGAGCAAAGTTACATATGTTGTGCATTTGCTCATGTTTGGCTTTTCGGAGATGACGACTTTACCAATTGCATTGCAAGGTAAATTACTTGAATATTTTGGACAAAACATTCAAGTCGTCAATCCTACTTCATTGTGTATTTTATGCATATATTTGCCAAATATTTGGAACACAACTATTGGACAAGTAGACTCAATATGACATCATCTACACAAGTGTGAGTTATGATCCGATGCATATTCTTATCGTCTTGGAAAGGGATGTCGTTATTTTCATATCAATCGAGTGTGATTGAGTATGTAGGTTTAAGATAATATCTCTTGTTATATTTTGATATAATCTTAAAGCTAGACAAATAAGAATCTGATTTCTTGTCCATACTCGAAAACTTGTCAATTAGATTCGATAATAACATCAATCATAGTTTGAATAATGAGTTGATATATATTCGAAATCTTTCTTGACCCTCACGAACACTCTTTTAAAAGAAGACAAATAAAGATTTTCATAGTGTGTTCCACTAATCCTAAGACTAGTTGTAAGTGTGAGGTTGATGAATAATGACAAGTTAATTTCTTACTTCAAGATTGTCATATATTTTGCGTGTGCGAAAAACTATTTGTTGTTATGCATAGTATGCATAGTTTTTGACATTTTATTAGTATATGAATGATTTTTCTAACCATTTTAATACAACACACATCTTTTGTAAAACACTATATGTTTATAAAAAGAATATAATTATGTGTGTGTGTTAGAACAATGCAAGCACAAGCAAAGTTTAAAAATACATTTTCTTTTACTTAATTACCAATGTATTAATACAATCTTTTATTTTGTTTAACCAACCCAAGGTCAAACACCGCAAGATGATGAAAAGATTTAGACTTCTTGTTGGAAGAGAGTTAATGTGTTAGAAATATTTTAGTGACGGGATTTAACATATGATCTTAGGACATTATTTTTCCACACACTTGACAAACTATTAAACTCTTATTTCTAAGTGGGTTACTACACTCAAAATGATCTACAAGATGTTTATGTAACACTTGTAAATATAGTGGCCTATATGCAATGCACAAACAATCTTGCAACTTAACGCAAGAAATCTAGCGTAATTCCTATTAGGCATAATCCGAAAACTAATAACATACATGGCACATGTGTTTAGATATATAATTAGCTCAATTACAAATAGTAATGATTACTTATTAATATATATTAACCAAGTTGAAACAAAAGTAAACACACATAATCATCTAGCATACACATAAGGATATTCGTCGTTGTTTTGTGTATTAGATATAACGATGTATACTTAGCTTGATTTGATTTGAAAATAAAATAGTTCCTCCCTATTTCAAAGATTAATTAAGATCAATATTTTGAAAGGACAAATACACTATTTTTCAAAGATATATCAATTAGAAATGTCCGACTCAAAGGAAAATATAAAATACAAGTTTTACGTTAAAACGGAACTCAAAGTTTTGACCATTATGTAGTATTTTGCATTTATGACTTATTTAAGTTTAGAATGAAGACTTGAAAGTATTTATAAATGAAAGTAGAATCAATTATCTTTGAAATGACGGGTGGCACAACTTCTACGGACTTACGATTAATTTTATATGATTTTTCGAAGTTTGCCAAAATCTGCTAAAACAGATAGACGGCCCCCATAAAGGTGACGGCCCCAGATATATTAGGGGGCCGCCCGAACAATTATGGGACCACCACCAGAGACCCAAAAACACGTTTTTTATTCAAACTCATTTGGTGACTTGACTGTGGAACAGAGAACTTTAAAAAGTTGTTCCAGCACATAAATTTCATGTTTTAGACATCATTTCTACTCTTACGACTTAAGACCAAATATAAGGTTGACACTTCCAAGTTCTTTGAGAAATTTTTCTTTCAAAGCTAGTATACGAAGTATATTAATAACAAAATGTACGAATCCAAACAACAAAATACTTTTCCTTATTAAGCCTCTCAATGGGTAATCTGATACATGGATCGTATCTTTTTAAAAACCATTTATTTTGAAAATTTGGCGACGTGGTCTTGATACAATTGTGGACACCGTAAAGGGGGTGAATCCGTTTTCCTCTTAAAAACTTATAAGATCAAGTTACATCACTCTCTGCCGGCAGTCCCATCAAATATTATTGGCCGCCTGTTACATCAGGGGGACCGCCCTATTTAAGGGACCGCCTCCCAGAAGAGGTTTTCGGAATAGATCATTTGTATCAAATCACCAATCAAGTTTGACGCAATATGAGAAGTGTCGATAATGAATTTACAATAACTTGGCATATTCTACAATATATCCCACACTCACAAATTTACTACAAGGCGCTACAACCCATGTACCAAACACATCATACACACAATTCACTCAGATCATAGCAAAATGCAAGTGAAAAAGTAAAGCGATAAATGTAAAAGACATATGTAAAGAGAAAGGTAAAAGGAAAATGAAACAGACACGCGATGATTTATAGTGGTGCGGTCCCGAGCTCTCTTCGCCTACTTTACTCCCCGGAGTATCCAACTCGAGAGTTTACTTCACTACTCAACAAAGCTCCCTGTCGGCGAGAAAACCTTATACCATTGCTAACATTATTTTCTGACACTAAGCTAGAATGTTGAGTCCTTCTTCGTTTTTTTTTTTTTATTTTTTTTTTCTCTTTTTTTGTTATTTTTTTTTTTTTTATTTTTTCCCCCCTTTTTTTTATTTTTTTTTTTTTTTTTTTTTTTTTTTTTTTTTTTTTTTTTATTTTTTTTTTTATATTTTTTTTTTTTTTTTTTTTTTTATTTTGCGGGTACAACCAAACCCGTTATGTTTTATGGCCCAACATAACAAACCTTGTGTTTTATGGCCTAAACTTATAACGTCGCTTACATTATTTTTCGACACTAAGCTAGATGTCGAGTCCTAATCTTAGCTAGAACCAATCTACCACTTCACCAATGTATTTTAAGGCCTAAAATACTAACCAACCCATAATAAACCCATCCAAATATATACATCATTTGGATCTACACACTACTAAAGATTGGAAGACATGGACTCGATCTATATGTAACAAATGTTACAAATGGACTAACTAGACTACATAACTTCAGATCTTGACGATGACCGAAGTTCTTCTCTTGCACATGAGGAAAGGAGGAAAGGATAGAAGATTTGATCACATTTAAACAAGATTAACCAAGTTGAATGATCAAAGATTTAGAGAGATTTAGTGAGATCTAGAGAGAAAAAGAACTAAAAGAAAATCATGCAAAAGGGTCGTGAAAATAGTTGGAGGTGACCCACTATTTATAGGAGCTGAAAACAGCCTGTCAGGAAACGGCGGTCCCAGATGTATAAGGGGGCCGCCAAATACTTAAGGGGGCCGCCGACCGAATTAAGGGACTGCCCCGACAGACGCTCCTGTTTTTATCTTTTTGTAGTGACAAACTTGTCTGGTGAAAGTGACACTTATTTTAGGGGGGAAATGACCAGATTTTGAAATTCAAAATAATTACCAAATAAAACATTTCTTTATAATTCAAAAATAATTTGTCTAAATAATTTTTGAGAAATATTTTTGTTATATTTATAAGAATATAAAGTTTAAGACAAAAATTTATTTCTTTGATCATCCTACAAGTTTAATATTATTTGTACATACCTTACGTGATTTACGTCGGGTGCAAACAAATATCAGTGTTGATGTAGACTTGAGACGTCGAGAGATGTAGATGCAAGTATGCATTGATAATTTATGATTTTGAGTAACTTGCGCACTTTACGTTACGTATTACAAGTCACATGTTTTTCATCACCAAAACATAAATAGATCGTATAGATTAAATATCGTAATATTTACACTAATAAATTTGTTGTTTTATATAATTGTGTATAGTTAAATCATCACTTAGGTATATTTTTAAAGTTTATAAAAATTGTTCATGCTTAATCATACACGAATTTCATCTTGTACAAGGCTAACATGATGTTTAAAATATGTTAATATGTGCTAAACAAGGATTTACAAGCAATGGGTAATTTTTTATTAAGTTATGAATATTTATTTAATTATAAAGTTTATAGAATTAAATAAATGTATTGGACATTTTCTTAGACACTATAGACACAATATGATGGAAATCATGTAGAGGACTTAATTTATACATAAGGGATGTTAATTATAAATTAGAGGATTTGTGGTAACTTTATTAAGTTTAAAAGTACATAAAACAAATTTATATAATTAATTATCTAAATCTTGCAAACCTACTGTTTAAATTCATATAATAAGATGTTCATTTTATATTTTATAAAAATATTACTTCTCATAAGGATCGTAAGCATGTAAAGAACTCGAAAATCCGAATTATAACGAAGAAGTTACGGAATTTGCAAGATTATACGTAAAAGTGTTTTTATAAAAGTATATTTATAAAAACTCTACAATTTCGAATCTGATAAAAAGGGAAGCTTATTTTTATGATAAAGTACGACTTATGGGGATTTCAAAACTATAAGGTACATTAAAAACGGATTTAAAATGAAGAAGATACGCTATTTACAAGTTTACGATAAAAAGTATTTTTATAAAAGTAATTTAAAAAAATTATGCTACTGTTCGTAATAGTGGGCTGTTGGGAAATAATTTTCATGGATAGAACTTTTAATTACGAAGACGTGGAGATAAGAATCATTAAAAACCGAATTAAAACGAATGAGATACAATTAATATACGATTTCAATAATTAAAATTTATAAAAAGTATTTTTATAAATTATCACTTACTGTTAATATTCATGTTGGTCCCACTTCAACACTTCTATAGATCGAATTCTTTAAGCTTGTTTAAGTTTTAGTTATATTAGATAAATCTAACACAACTATAGTAGAAACTTTGTATGAATGTATTAAAGATTATGCAGAATCTAATCTTTAATAAGAAGAATTTTCAAATGAAACAGTAATACAAAATGAACATATAATTCAACAAAACATAAAATCTCAATATTATTAAGCAAATAATACGAATACTCTCAAAATATTAGGGTAACAAAGACCTTGAAGCTATGAACTATACGACTTTGTATATTTTTTGTATATGATTGTGATATCAAACTATATGCCCTAGGACCTCCTTTTATACACCAAGGAGTCCTAAACGGCTTACAATACTTTCCTAAGTAATCATAATCTTTTAAATAAATAACTTATACATATCTTTTAACTAACTCAGCAGTACTAACTTCTTCACTAGCAGGATTAACTCCTTCAACAGTAGTAACTTTATACTAGCAGTAGTAACTTTTGTACTAGCAGTAGTAACTTTACACTAGCAGTAGTAACTACTTAGCAGTTTTTTCTTCTAAGTCTCTGAGCAGTCTTAACTTCTACTAGCAGTAGTAACTTCCTCTAGCAGTAGTAACTTTGTACTGACAGTTGTAACTTCACCAGCAGTCTTAAACACTCGGAATAATTTTCATTAAAATTCTCTAGCAGTACTAACTTTGACAGAGCAACATTAACATCAATAAGAACAATAGTAATTCCAAACAACATCAATAAGCTTTTAATCCTAATAACCCTCCCCTAAACTTGATATTTATCTCCAAAATCATCAAATTTCTTCATTGAAAGCTTCATTAATCACCAGGAGGATGCTTCCAACCACTTCATTGATTCTTAAGTTGTTTTGTGACAAGTTTAAGAAGCTGATATGCCATTTCACTGAAATGATCAGCTTGAAGCTTCTTGTTCAGCATATCTGTAATTGTAGCAGGTGTAAGGGGATATCTTTTTTCTACCAGCATGTGAATATGCATATGTTGCATCCTTAAGAGATGAACTCCATAGGAGTTATATAGTTTCCAATCTAACACTTTGTAATCCTATTGATTCCTCCAGACTCTGTCTTCAACATGTGGTTCAAACATTGTCTTTAAATCTCCCCATAGAATCAAATCTAAGTCCTCCATTGGTCTTGTTGATCCATATTTAGCTTTTACCAATTTCCACAGAGTTTCAAAATCTTCCCTGTCAAAGCTTTTAAGCATATAACTGAAGACTAAGTACATCTTTAAACTTCCATCAGCTCTGATGATCTGGTAATAGTTTTTCTTTCCTTCTTTATGAATCTTCCAGTCAACAATGGTTGGAGGCTTAGTAGCCAAAGGAATAGCATCAATTGCTACTTCCTCTTCATCAGGAATAACTTTCATGAGCTCTTAAATCTTAGCTGCTTCTTGATCATCATCCACTTCAGCTGTTTCTTGAACATCATCCACCTTTTGCTTTTTAGTGACCTCTTGTTCTAGCTCATCTCTTGATCTCTTTGAACTACCTTCCACCAAGTCTGTTCTATAATCCACAAACATGTTCACCCTTTTGAAAGTTTTGTCACATAATTCTTTGATAGAATCAAAGTCTTTAGATTTTAAGTCTTTGTGCTTCCAACCTTCCATGTTCTTACGGTAGGTAATCATGGTCTTCTTCTGTTGACTTTTGGTTGGTGGTTTGTTCATATTCTCTTCTGCTCTTTTAGCTGCAAAGTGTTTTCTTCTTTGCTCTAAGAGTTCTTTAAACAATGTGGCTTTTTGTTTAGTTGTGAACTGCTCTTGTTCTTTAGCTTGCAGTCTTTGAGCCAACTGATAATCAGCATCAACCTTAGCCTGAATATCATCCCATTCATCTGTCAAGGCTACATTGGCTTCATCTTTCTCCCTTGCAAGTCTCTCCTCTTCATCAATCTTTGCTTGTAAGTTAAGTGCCATCTCTTCATCAAGCTTGAGTTGATCTTTCTTCTTCAAAGGCTCCTCAGGTTCTACCATAATTCCATTGCCTTTGTCCTGAACTTTTGCCTGTGATGGTTGTGATGAAATTATTGTTGTTGTTGTTGTAGATGTACCCAGCTCAGTAATGACAATTCCTTTCCTTGGAGTTGGAATTGTAGCAGTTGTTGTAGTTGTTTGTAAGCCTTGGAGGCAACTAGTAGAGTTTTTAATCTTAGAATATCTTAGCTTAATTTTCAATATAACTTAGCTTATTTCAGTTCTTAAAGTTATTTACAGCTTTTACTTTCAGCTTTGTAACACTTTCAAGTTTTAATGCAAATTTGATGTTTTAAGTCAATTTACAATTCCAAGTGTTAAGTTTCTTAATTGGGCTGTTTTGTGTTCAAAAAAGGCTCTCAATACAGCTTGTTTATAAGCTGCTTTAATTAAGTAAACCTAAAAAAGTTAATTAGTTAAGAGAAAATCACAAAAATCACTCTTAAAATACACCACAGCTTATTTTATGGATGATAAGCCAGTTCTGGATGGGCTTATGGACTGTCAACTACTTGTTTTTATACAAGCTTAGAGGTTGGTGATTTATTGGTTTAGCCCTGTTTTGAGCAAGGGTGTTGTAAGTTTCTCTTTTTCTCGATTTTCTTATTTGCTATAGACCTGCTTATAGTGCTTATTTGATGCTTATCTATACTTTATCATGATGTTTAGTTCTTATCTTGCTTAGCTGTTAGTTTAAAAGTGACTTATGCACATTTCCTTGTTAGTACTGTTAGATTGATTCAGCTTACTTAAGTGCTTATTGTTGACTAAAGTCTGTTTATAAAGCTTACTTAAGTGCTTATTGTTGACTAAAGTCTGTTTATAAATGTCTTATTTTGTTGTTTGATAATCTGTTTTTAATAAATTAGGATCAAATCAGCTCTTATATTTCTTATTTACTGCAGAACTGTTAACAAGTGCTTATTTATTACTTATATTTGCTTTTGTATGCTTTATTATGATGTCTAGTACTTATCTTGCTTAGTTGTTAGTTTAAAAGTAGTTTGTATCACTTTCTTAGTTAGTACTGTTAGTTCATTTGATAAAACTGTTAGTACTGTTGGTTCATTTTAGCTTATCAGCTTATTATTTCTGCTTATTTAAGATTTCCTTAGCTTTTTAGAGTAGATTAAACCATTTTCCTTTACTGTCTTTAGGAGTAAGCTTATTTAAGCTTATTTTCCTTTTCAAAGTATTTTCAATAGTGTATCAGTTTGTAGCTTTTTAGCTTATTTGCTATTTTAGTTTAATCTAGTTGCTTATTCTTATGCCTGAATGCTTATTAAGGGTAGTTAATTATCTGTTTTAGCTTATTTGCTTATTTCTTGTTTCATTGTGTTTTGTTTAAGCTAGCAGTACTAACTTTTAACTAACAGTACTAACTTATAACTAGCAGTACTAACTTCAAGTTAGTACCGTTAGTTAATACTGGTAGTACTGTTGTTAGTACTGCTGAGTTTGTCCTGCTTATTTAGCTTAATTGCTTTTTGAATTTGCTTATTTAGAGTTGGTTTAGCTTATTTGGTTTGTCTTAAGCTTATTTGAGCTTATTTATGTTCTAGTTTAAAAGTTTTAAGTGTTTTTGCCATTTTTAGCTTTTATGCTTGTTCTAGCTTATTCTCTTTGCTTATTTTTATGTGCATTTGCTTATCAGTGTTAGTGCCCAATCATATTCACATCCTTGTCATATTAAAATATCAATCATCAAACGTCTCTCGATTTTCCATCTCTAGCCTCGTTGGGACATAACGACCCGGGAACACTCTATACTGCTTCCGGTTTTCATTGCTCTCCCGTGATTTCGTCCCTTGTCGTGTATTTATACATGTTTGTATTTGTTCACATATTTAAGGGGTGAGTTCGAGCGAGTCATGGACCCACAAACACTATTTTCCATTTATGATGTAGAAAAACTACTTATGTATAATGTTTGCACCAAAGTATACTTATATGCAAATTTTAACCTGGTAGACCCCTTTGAGATGAACTACAATTTAGATAGTTCTATATACCAATCATGCAACATGCCAAGAAGCCCTCTGTCTAAGATGACCGAAAGGTGGTTAGGCCCACTAGTAGGAACCAAATTTCATAACCCAAACAGATTTCCCAGCTTCTAGTAAAGCACAATTGAAATCACCAAAATGAGCATTCATATCCAAGACATTTCTGACCATATTATAAGGTAGGACAGGATCCTCGATACCAGGTCTCTTTGGATGATCCAAAAATATAAGTGGCGATAACAGAGACCAATAATTTCGAACTGCTGACTTCTAGTTGAGATTATCATCATTAAGGTTATCAGAAAGTACATCTGATTATACCCTTAGGAAATTAAGCCACATAAATTCTTTTACGCAACAGGATTTTATATATATAATCCATGAATCGCTAATTCCTTGAAGCCCAGTTTGGCTCTACTCTCTAGAAGGCCAGGTTGGTCTTTTTTCGATTGTAATCTATCGGTGACTGTGAGTTCCTCCAATGCATGCCTCGAGTTGAGGGTAATATGGAGACTCAACATCATGGCCCACTTTGCAAACAGATGGACTAGATCCTTGGTTTCTATTAACCAAAGTAATCCATGACAATACTTATTAT